>JAKGSA010000791.1:0-111172 GCA_033558755.1 Philaethria dido
TAATAATAATAATAAAAACACTTAATTGCACATAATACATAAAGTATAGCAAAGTGACAAACATGTAAGTAAGCAAAGGCGGCCTTATCACCAAAAGTGATCTCTTACAGGCAACCATTATTGATTGCGTACTTATGTGAGACATCTTGTTGGCGGAAAACAGTGCAAAAAAAAAAAAAATATAAAAAATATATATATATATACACACACATACATACACATATATATATACATATACTTATACATCGTAGTATGTATATACTTAAATAATTACATACATACATATACATATATATATATAAATATAAATAAATAAAAATAAAGTAAGATAATACATAGACTACAATGTAAGATAGTGTTTTTTGAGACGATATTTAAATATATTAAGAGATGACGATTGTCTAATATAACGTGGTAGTTCGTTCCATAGCTTCACTGCCTTAACAGTAAATGATTCACTGTAGCATTTAGTGCGGCACAGTGGTACCTCCAACACATTGTCATATCTTGAACGGAGATTGAAAGGTTGGGTACGAGAACCAAGGAAAGTAAATCTTTCCTTGAGGTATAAGGGAGTTGAAGGTAGGTACAGAACGGTGTACAAGAGGTTAACATTGAGTAATGTGTATAAAAACTTCATGCTTTATCCCGCATAGCAGGGTCAGAAAAAACCTAGTGTAAAGACACTCCGTTGGAGACATAATACTAGCTACTACCATTAGTCTATATCTGTGTTTGTAATACAAAGTCTACTAATTTTCCTTTTAATTATATCATACTTAAAATTTCAGCGGAAAGTGGGGAACGGAATTGTTGAAAGAGAACGAAGTGTCTTAACACTAGGTTCTCAGGTTCCTTCTGCCTACCCTGCTATATACGGGATACAGCGTGAAGCAAAAAAAAATATATAAATAAAAATAAAAAAATTATACCGATTTCAAATAAAATGCACTAAGTCTAAAATTATTAAGAATAATTGAAAATCTACTCATCAGATCTAGCTTTATTTAAATGAAACCACATCAGAAGCTATCATATGAAAAGAGAATCGTCAAAATCGATTTAACTTTTTTTTTTTTTTTTTTTTTTTTTTTTATGGATAACTGATGGCAAACGAGCAGAAGGACCACCTGATGGTAAGTGGTTACCTTCGCCCATGAACATCTACAACACCAAAGGCGTTGTAGATGCGTTGCCAACCTAGAGGATACAGATGGAAGGGGAGGACAATGTAGTAGTCCGCTATCGGAACCACTACATTTTGGGGAAAGGATGGGTGGGATAGGGGAAAACCTGGCTTACATGCCATCGAACCGGAACACATCGTAAGATATTTGGCGGTTCGTCTTTGACATGATAGTGGTCGCGAGCCAGACGGAGGACGAACCTCCTACCACCAAACCTAGCAAAAAATTCATCGTTAATCACACATTAAACAACAGTTGAATGGAGAACCTACTTTATTACAAATCGGTTAAAACGGGTAACCAATGAATCAAGTTTCCAGTACTAAAACTTTACCAATTACATTAATTTAAAAGTAATTATCAATCATTTTGCATACAATACAATACATAACACACAGCTTATCTCTGATTCGCGTCAGTTTGACGTACGGCGGCTTGAACACATCGTTATTTAATGAGGCAACCTATTAATATCATATTGACGTTATCTCGACAGTATATTTAATGTGAGCAAGTAGTAACACTCAGAGCTGGCAATTTATGTTTAATTGATATTAAATCTTATTTAAAACGGTAAGAATAACGAGACACTCCGACTACGACACATATATATATATATATATATATATGTAAATATATAATTGTTTTCAAATTATTTTCAGGTTGGAAAGTGGAGAACGGAATTGTTGAAAGAGAACGGAGTGTTTTAACACTAGGTTCTCTGGTTTCCTATGCCTACCCTTTTATATGCGGGATACAGCGTGAAGCTAACAGAAATATATATATATTTACACGCTCTGGTAAGATGAGTTGTGGCGTTAAGTCGCTACTCCACATGCAATGTCTTAATTCAGGAGGAAAGTCTTAACACTAAGTTGTATCTAACTTTTGTTAGGTGGTAGGAGGTTCGTCCTCCGTCTGGCTCGTGACCACTATCATGTCAAAGACGAACCGCCAAATATCTTATGATGTGTTCCGGTTCGATGGCATGTAAGCCAGATTTTCCCCTTTCCCACCCATCCTTTCCCCAAAACGTGGTGGTTCTGATAGTGGACTACTACATTGTCCCCCCTTCCATCAGTATCCTCTAGGTTGGCAACACATCTACAACATCTCTGGTGTTGTAGATGTCTATGGGCGAAGGTAACCACTTACCATCAGGTCTTTCTTACCATCAGGTCCTTCTGCTCGTTTGCCGTCCGTTATCAATAAAAAAAAAAAATCTAACTATTCGTGGAAAAACGTAAAGATCAACGTGACTAGAAGAGCCGTTTGATATTTTCTAAAATTTTAATCTTGTTATATTTAATTATTACATACAATAAGATCTTGTAGTGCCTAACGCTTAACGCCTGTCGTGGCGCGGAGACACAAGCGTGCGACTGTATATGCGACAGGTTGTGGGTTCGATCCCCACTCCAGGAAATGGAAAATTGAGTATTTTAATTTCTTGAGTTTGGTAACAAGGCAAAGCGCGGCGTTGAGTTTCGCCACTTAACACGCAATGCCTCAATTCGGCGGAAAGTGGGGAACGGAATTGTTGAAAGAGAATGGAGTGTCTTAACACTAGATTCTCTGGTTCCCTCTGCCTACCCTGCTATATGCGGGATACAGCGAGAAGTTAAAAAAAAACAAAGATCTTGTTGTATATCAGTGGTAGATTAAGGGAAACCGATGTATATTTAGGGAAGCAGGTAATTTTTAGGGAAGCCGATATATTTACGGAAAGTGGTAGAGAATAGCTTTTTTTTAGGTCTCATATTTGTACTTTGAAAAGTTAGGCAAGTCGGTGGGAATCGAGTTATATGGACACCTTGCCACTGTTGTATATAATTATATATAATAATAAATCCCATGAATAATGACGAAATGACATTGTAGGAACCTTTACATGTCTCTCCTGTAAAAAAGAGCTTTTGTCCTTACACCAGTGTACGTGGGTAATCGTTAAAAAAGCCTACATACATTTTAATCTCTCAATAAAACTTGTAACTGACAGTGGCATTGAAATATTAACCTTTTATTACACAAAGAGCTGAAACTAAGTGCATTTAATTCCATTCTTTATTCACGTGAAATAATTTGCAGTCGAACGTAATGTGGGAATGTATTAATATGCTTTTATTAACTTTGCCTGTATCTATGTATTTACGTATGTAAGATTTTTATATTTGCAGCTCCATACTTTCCTGTATAGCAGGGTGAGAGAGAATCTAGTGTCTTTTTTTTATGGGTAACAGATGGCAAACGAGCAGAAGTACCACCTGATGGTAAGTGGTTACCTTCGCCCATGAACATCTACACCACCAGAGATTTTGTAGATGCGTTGCCAACCTAAAGGATGAGTGAAGGATGAGTAGTAGGCCGCCATCGGAACCACCACATTTTGGGGAAAGGATGGGTAGGAAAGGGAAAAAAAAACAGTGTTAATGCATTCCGATTGTTTTTGTCCGAACTTGAGAATGCGTGTTTTGTGGATATTAACGCCGTGTTTTATCTTACAAGAGAAGCAAATTGAAAACGAAACGAAATGAATAACTCATAAACGCCAGATCTTATCTAAATTTAAATAAGACCGCGTTTGAAACATGAGTTATCATATTACAAAAAATAAATAATCAAAATTTTAATTTCAAAATTTTGATTTGTTTCCTGTCGTAGCGCAGAAGCACTAGCGTGAACGCGACAGGTTGTGGGTTCGATTCCTACTCCAAATTGTGAAAACACCTTGGTATTTTCCTTTCCTCGCTCTGGTAAAAAGGCGAGAGGCAGCGTTGTGTTCCGCCACTTAGCACAAATAACTCCATTCGGCGGAAAGTGGGGAACGGAAAAGAAATGTTAATAACATTAAAGAACGGAGTGTCTTAACACTAGGTTCTCTAGTTCCCTCCGCAGGCCCTGCTATACGCGGGATACAGCGTGAATATAAAAAAAAATCAAAATCTGCTTACACAATAAAAAGTGATGTGTTACACATAAAATATTATACTCAATTTGATAACCTTCTCTTTTTCTGAAATCGGTTGCTGTCACAAAATAAGCACAAAGAAATGACTATTTTTCGTATAATAGAAAAAAAATGTAAAAAAAAATAAAAAAATCCTTACTTCAATTGCGCATTCGCTTGTCCAGCTGTGTACGGCCAAGTGTCTCTAAGAGGTCGTTTCACGGCTCATAACCTTAGTAGCTTGTTCTTTTTAAATTTAAACTATTTTGTACTATATTTTACTTATTTTTGTAGCTTCACCTTTTTTTCTATATAGCAGGGTATAGAATCTAGTGTCAACATTATCTGATCTCTACTCTCTCCTGTTAGAAACTTTTACATAACTATACTAGGAATATCGAATATAGGAAGTATAATTTATACATCCATACATACATATTCGTTTGGTGGTAGGAGGTTCGTCCTCCGTCTGGCTCGCGACCACTATCATGTCAAAGACGAACCGCCAAATATCTTGTGATGTGTTCCGGTTCGATGGCATGTAAGCCAGGTTTTCCCCTTTCCCACCCATTCTTTCCCAAAAATGTGGTGGTTCCGATAGCGGACTACTACATTATCCTCCTTCCTTCCGTCTCTATCCTCTAGGTTAAGTAAACGCATCTACAACATCTCTGGTGGTAGATGTTCATGGGCGAAGGTAATCACTTACCATCAGGTGTCTCTTCTGCCGTTTGCCATCCGTTATCCATAAAAAAAAAAAAAAAACATAGCTTAAAGCTGTTCTCGCGTATAGCAGAATATATTTTATTTTTATACAAATTAGTCACTTCAAACTACACTATACCATTAACGCCATTCGTGGCGCAGAGGCACAAGCGTGCGATTGTAAACGCGACGGGTTGTGGGTTCTATCCCCATTTCATCCCCAGGAAATGAAAATTCCGTTTCCTGGTTTGGTAACAAGGGGCAGCGTGCAGCGTTGAGTTCCTGCCATCACTCAGCACGCAATGTCTCAATTCAGCGGATAGTGGGGGAAACCGGAGTGTCTTAACATTAGTTCTCTGCCTACCCTGTTATATGCGGGATACATCCTACAGCTATCACGTTTACAGTGAGACCAAGTGTTTATTTTTAGAAATTTATCATTAAGTTGTGATTAAATAATAATAATAAGATATTAATATTATTATTTCAACTGTCAAACTATATAAAAAGTATATAGTTATAACAAAGCTGCTTATTCCAAACATATGTACTAATACCATTTTAATATTTTTTTCAGGTATGTCGTAGTAAAACTTCTTTGGTAAGTTTGTATTATCATCTTCGTCTCAACAATTATCAAATTTACTAAAATAAGAAAATAAGCAGCTTTTCGCCTTTTCGCAGTTATAATAACAAGTTGGTTAGAGTATAAGAACCTAGTGTTGAGACACCTTACGTTTTTCATTTTTCCGCCTGAATTTCCAACAGTATGTGCCGAATGATGTAATTAATCACTGTGCTTTATTTTACCAGAGCGGAGAAATAAAAGTAACTTTATTACAATTATTCCCCTGAGTGAGAAACGAATCCTGCTGTAATCCACTGGCGACTACAGTCAAATGCTGTCATTGTGCCATGATAGTCTCTCTAAGCATTCATTTTTAATTACACAGGCATTAGGACTGCTTTATTTATAGGGAATATATAAATAGAAATTCATACGTGGTAGAGTGTAGGCGCGAGAGATATAACAGCGAAATCTCTATAATCTTCTAAAAGGCCTGTTAACTATTATCTGTTCATTTCTAGTACGTACTTCGAAGGCGGTATTAGTATGATTTTTTTTGTAAATTTGTTAGGGTAGAGAGAGTGAGTGACAGTGCAGGTGAACGTAAATGCGCGTTTTAAAGGGCCCCTTAAACCTACAATGCTTGGGGCTCAAGTCCCAGGCAGTTTCAAAATTTTCTTTTTCTATAACGCGATGGGCTCGGCACCCGCACGATGACTCCATTAGGCAGAAGGAACCAGAGAACCTAGTGTTAAGACACACTCCATTCTCTTTTCAACAATTCCGTTTCCCACAAGGCAAGTAAAGCTGAGTTCCGCTACTTTCAGCACGCAAGCCACCTCAATTCGGCGGAAAGATGAAACTTTAATCTCAAAATGCCCTTTCGAAAAGGCGGGTTTTTGGCCAATTTGAAAAAGGAGTGCATGCCTCAATTGTGTAATTATATGTTATCAAATAACTTTTTTTCTATTCGGTAGCTGGTGTTTATATAGTCAAATTTCATTTAAGTAAGATTCAGTTTTTGAGTTATCTTCGCAGTCAATTAAACTTTTTTGTTTCATTTTGTTTGGAAGTCAAAGTATCCTTTTATTGTTAAAATCTTAATTATTGATATATCAACTTTATACACGCTTTCTGGTTATTTCCAACCCCCTTTACTTGTTCCTACTCCGATATTAGTATGCAGTACGCATCACTTAAAAATTGTATTTTTAACATGTATCATAATATGAACTAGTTACAGACCTTTCTAGTTATATTTCCTTCCTGCTTTCTTACGCTTTTTGGTATAATTGGGTTTTCAACGCCATAGCGGATCATTGAGCCAAGCGGTTCGAACTTTCATTTAGAAATGTTGATATTTATCAATAACACCATAAGTATACATACGTTAAGCAAAAACTTTGGTAGGGAGCATGAAACTTGGCACACTTATAGTTTTTTTTTAATTATATTTTTTAAATAATGCATAAAAAGTATATTAGATGAATAAAAATAAATGTTACAGACACTACCATAGTTTGACATTTGTTTATATAAAAGTGACATATACATTACTAAAAGACAAAGCGTTGTTAGCGTCAATGCATTACTAGTAAATTTTAAAAGTTCTGTCTTTACCTCCTTTTTTCGATTACTTACAAAATTATAGTAAAATCCACAAAAGTTAGTACAAATGACTTGTATGTATCATATAACATTTTATAAGGCATCAGATGCGCTGTAATTCATTACGGACCCTAAGTCACTCCCATCTGTACATGTAATGTGCATGGAGTGCGTATGTGAAATTTTAGATTAAATTTACTACCGTCTGGCTTTAGTGGATGATGTGCACTGGTTCTTTTTATTTGAAGGGTTTGAAGTTTTGTTTTTTTTGTTAGCAGGTCTCATATAGAGTGACATCGTCGTGCAGTGTCTATACCTAGAAACTTGTGAGCTTCCCTGTTTTCGTAGAAATTTCTAGAAATTCCCTCTCAATTTTATATCACGGACAGTATTCTGCCTGAAAATTGCCCTGTTAGTCATTATGAAACGCAAGCAATTATTAAGCAAATATTGTTTGGTGCGTAGGCTATAAAATCTAGAACCCGTTTTTTCCCTTTTCGTAGTTTTTTCAAGAAATGCCCTTTTTAGTGCTCATATACACACACACACACACACACACACACACAACATTAATACGTCACATATACATATATGTACATATATATGTATATATATATATATATATATATATGTACATTACATATATGTATTATTATGCATGATATATATAGACATATATATATATATATATATATATTTAAAAATAAAGATAAGTGTTAATTCCCCTGCTGTTTTAATGCCTTAATTCATTAGAAAGTGGGAACGGAAATCTTAGACAACGGAGAATCTTAACACTAAGTTCCTTCTGCCTACCCTGCTATATGCAGGATACAGGGTGAAGCTAAAAAAAAAAAAATAGGATAGGTTTTTAATCTAAAAATTTGCTATTTCATAAATTGCTGCGTACAGCCACACTGCGATTAAGTTACACATACTTGGTATGACACGAAATTCATCATCTCGCGAACGTTTCATTACAATCTTCTATACATTTCTCAAATGATTACGGATATTGTGAAAAATGTTCTTTTTGGAATGATGTTCTTGTATGCTTCTTGTATGAATATATTATATAATTATATAATTTTTATTTTTAGTAGACAGGGTTTAAAGCTTTGCCAAGTGTCAGTCACACTCAGAGACGTAAAGCAATGTGGATTTAATATATATTAAATCAGTTCTAAGGTATATAGTAAGACGCTATCGTGTCACAGTGGGACAGGAATTAGCTTTAAATGCGTTTAATTGTAGGTTCGATTCATTTAGCAAAGCGTATTGTTTTTGCTACATAACACGCACATTATTTTGGGCGCGAAACGGACCACGGAGTGTCTTTATAATTGGTTCTCGATTCAATGTTGTAATTTTCAATTTTAATTGTAATTTCATTATGGTCAAATTACACAAAAACTGATGAACTATAGCAGCTTACTTACTATGTTTGTGATTCTCTTGTATAAACTATATTACCATAAAGTTTCACCTAAATCTGTTCAGCAATTCCTGCAGAAAAGACTGCCAAACATACACTTTCGCATTTATAACATTACGTAGAAGCCTCAATTACCGTTAACCGATGTCAGTACCAGTACATTCTTTATTAAAACGTGAATAAAATATAATAGACATTTGTTCTCTCGCCAACAGAAACGGTTGAAAGTTTTATTATTTCAGTATTTCAATGGCCAATTTAAAAAAGAGTACAAATTGGCCGCTTAATTGGTCAGTACTTTTGTGATGTCGCTCTCTTGAAGCTATGTGAAATAAATGTAAGTGAATATGTTGTTTTGCACGCATTTTCACGCAAAGCATGGATTTTTTTTATTGATTAAAGATGGCAAACGAGCAGAAGTACCACCTGATGGTAAGTGGTTACCTTTGCCCATGGACATCACGAGAAGTGCTGTAAATGTGTTGCCGACCTAATGTTTAGATGGGAGTGGAAGGAAATAATGTAGTACGGAACCAATTTCTGGGGAAAGGATGGGTGTGAATAGGGAAAAAATCAGAAGATAGAGAGATTTCATTAAAGAGAATTGAACCCACAACCAGACCTTTCCTTTTACAATCAGACTATTTCCAAAATCAGAAAACAAAATAGAAAAGAGGCCTCTTGTGGTGCAGAGGCTTAAATATATGACCGTGAACGCGACAGGTTGTGGATTCGATTTCCATACCACGAAACGAAAATATTAAATATTTATAATAATTTATATTGAATATTTTCATTTCTTCGCTCTAATAACAATGCAAAGCGTGGCGTTGAGTTCTACCACTCCGAAGTAGAGGGACCTTGAGAACTTAATGTTAAGACAAGTTCCGTTTTCTTAAGATTTCCGTTCCGTACTTTCCGCCAAATTGAGACATTTCGTGCGGAACTCAACGTCACGCTATGCCTTACCAGAGCGAGGAAATTGCAATGTTAAATATTATAAAGATTAATATTATAAATGAAATAATTTAGTATTTTCAATTACTGAGATTAGTACACAAAGCCAGACAAAGCGTGGCGTTGAGTTCCGCCACTCAGCACGCTGTGGCTCAATTCGGCGGAAAGTAGGGAACGGAGTGTCTTAGCACTAGGTTCTCAGGTTCCCTCTGCCTTCCCTGCTATATGCGGGATACAGCGTAAGCAAAAAAAAATCCCTGGAGTGGGTATCGAACCCACAACCCGTCGCGTTTACAGTCGCACGCTTTTACCTCTGCGCCACAACTAACCTCCAGTGAATCACTTCATAATCTATATACATAATACGTACAGGCAAATGAGAACCGCCATCTGTCTGTGCTATCGATCAAACGCGCCCGATACTAAAACACAAATAATTCCCAACTTACAACTGAAACTCATTTACATATTGTCGATTCACATAAATTACCCAACACCCTCCAACTTGAATGCTTTATGTTTACTAAGAATGTTAGTGTTATGGAGTTTTGCCCACCATGTAATTAGCATTGATCTTTAATTCAAATTCAAAATTATTGTTAAATATTAGTAATTAATAATAAATATTTTGTATTTTCATTTCCTCGCTCTGATAACAAGGTAAAGTGCGTTGGTTTCCGCCACTTAGCACGCAATGTCTCAATTCGGCGGGAAGTGGGGAACGCAAATCTTAAGAGAACGGAGTGTCTTAATACTAGGTTCTCAGGTTCTCAGCGTAAAGCTAAAAATATATCTTTTAAATTTTGACTTGCCTTCTTTGGTGGCACGTAGGGGCTAGGTCTGGCTGTAAACGCTATTTATTTATTTAATACTTTATTACATTTTTGGCTACAATATGGAGTTCTTCAAAAGGGGAATAAATAGGTTTTTGAAGGGTCGGCAACGCGTAAGTGATGCCCCTGGTGTTGCAGGCGTCCATGGGCCACGGTAGCCACTTACCATCAGGTGGGCCGTGTGCCTTGTTGCCACCGTCGTGGTATAGAAAAAAAAAAAAAAAAAAACAAACATTATTTGATTTAAATACATAATAATTAGTTTACAATATTGGTGTAAAGGCGACCTTATCACCACAGGCGATCTTTTCCAGGCAACTCCTACTATGAAAAAGATCAGAGTTCTCAAGAATATAGGTTGGTGTACAAATATCTTAAATGTTATATTACTATACTAAATTTACTTTTATTATTACTATACTAGTTTTTAAGACGGCGCTTAAAAATGTGGAGTGACTCAGCCTGACGTACTTCCCGCGGTAGGGTATTCCAAAGAATGCTATTGGTAGTAAGTTCGATTATCATTCATTGGAATTATTTGAGGGAATTTTAATTATTTTCATTAGTCCATCCACGTAAGTCCACGTAAGTAATCAGTGGCACTGATTTTGGCTGGTTCATTTGGTTGATTCGAGCGAAAAGAGCGGAGTGTCTTGACACTAGATTCATTCTGACACTGTTATGCGAGATAAAGTATGAAGCTGAAAAAAAAAACATATAATTTATTTCAAAAATATATCCTTAGAGATCGTTATGGCGCAGTGGGACAAAATCAAATTACAAAACGCAGATTGTGGGTTAAATTCCTGTTCGAGAAAAAGAATATTTGATTTTTTTTCATTACTCGACTCTGTTTAAACAAAGGGCAGCGTTGACTTCTGCTATCTCACATTGAAACGAGAGAATGGAATGTCTTAACGCTAGGTTCTCTCCTACCCTGCTGTACGGGATAATGCGTGAAGTTAAAAGAAAAATATATCTAATTTGAATACTTATAATAATACACTGTGAGAGCTTACAGATGCTCGCAAGGTATAATTCCTTTCTAGATATGTATATATATACATGTTACTTTCTTTACGAAATCGGATTAGAATTTACTGTCACGTGCTCGTTTCTCACCCTTTAATATTTACATATTGAATTTCAAATGATGGACTAATTTTATGGATTGATATATAATTATTTATTAATATTTTAATTACAGGAACAGTACAAAACAACCGACTTTAAATAGAATGTATTAAAAAGTAAAATTATTTCTTGCAATAGTAAGTGAGTAAAAATTTTTTAAATAAAACCTCCCTTTTGACTTGGGATAGAACTCACAACCAATCTCATTAGCAGCCAGATGCTGTCCTACTGCGCCATGTTGGCTATTCCCCATATAATTACGATACTAAGTTGTATAGGCCAGTCGTGGCGCAGAGGCAGAAGCGTGTGACTGTAAGCACAACAGCTTGTGGGTTCGATTCCAACTTCAGGAGATTTAAATATAAAATATTCATAATAATTTATATTTAATAATTTCTTAGCTCTGCTACTAGGCAAAGCGAGGTGTTGAATTCCACTCAGCACATATAAGCCTCAATTCGGCGAACAGTGGGGAACGAAAATCTTAAAACATTGACCGCCAATAAGATTTTCGTAAAATGTCCAAAAAATGTTTGACCGATTTTAGGTTTAATTGACGATAATGAGTAGGAAAGCATTTATTTTACTTGTATTGAGATATTTTTTGAGGTGGTTTATTGTGTATTTATGTGTCAGTCATTGGCGGTCGACGCGGCGCAATGGTTAAATATTACAGATATCGCCGCGTCAGCCACCGGTGGGTGACACGGCGTTCAATGTGTTAAGAAAACGGAGTGTCTTAACACTGGGTTCTCAGAGTTCCTCTACCTACCCCGTTATGTGCGGGGTACAGCGTAAAGTATAAATTGTAGATATTATTGAGGTTGTCTTAAAATATTCAAAGTTCTCGTGCTTGTTAGCAATGAATACTTTATATCTGGTATATTGTGAACGCATGTTTTATCCATACTAGTAAAATCATGCGATATAAGGTAGATTGAATTTTATTGTAATGTATACGCTTTACCTACAATTTTTATATTTTTTTTGATAAATGAAAGTCAATGGGTTCGATTCTCACTGCAGGAAATGTAAAACTTTAATATTTTCATTTCCTGGGTTCGGTAATAACACAAAGCGTCGCGTTGAGTTCCGCCACTCAGCACACAATGCCTCAATTCGAAAGGAAGTGGGGAACGGAGTGTCTTAACACTAGGTTCTCTTTGCCTACCCTGCTATATGCGGAATACAGCTTGAAGCTAAAAAAAATTGAAAAAAGAAACATGTAATTGATAACTACAATTTTTCCTGTATAGCAGGGTACTCAGAGAGACATTCCATTCTCCACTTTCACGAAATTGAGTCATTGCATGATAAATGACGGAATTAAACGCCGCGTTTTGTTTTAAACCAGAGCCAAGAAATTGAAATAATCATTAAATTAAAGATTTTTTTTAACTTCACGCTGTATATCGCATATAGCAGGGTAGGCAGAGGGAACCAGAGGCCTAGTGTTAAGACACTCCATTCTCTTTCAACAATTCCGTTCCCCACTTTCCGCCGAATTGAAGCATTGCGGGTTAAGTGGGGGAACTCAACGCCGCGCTTTGCCTTGTTACCAAACCCTAGGGTTTACCTTGGTTTCTTTCTGTCATTTCTTGAAATGAAAATACTAAATTTTACATTTCCTGGAGTGGGAATCGAACCCACAACCTGTCGCGTTTGTCGCACGCTTGTGCCTCTACCACACGACAGGCGTTAAAGATAAATATGCCAACCGATCTTATGGCGCATTTTGGAAATGAATGAATGTGCGGATGGTATATTTATAGTCCATACAAATGTAGAGTTAGACTCTACCACTCCACACATATTACGTTATATCTTCTTTCTAAGTTCGATTCGATTCGATTCTAGTCTAGATAAAATGTTAATTCAAGAATTTAAAAAATAAGCATCTCAGTCGCTAACAATAACGTGGATTTTGTGTCTAGCTCAATTCTGACGCCGGTAAATCGCAATGGGACAGCTCTTATCTTCGCGGAGTGGGACTCAGGGAAATGATTATATTTAAATCATTTTCATAATCTTAATCTAGTTAAATAAGTCATGGCGTTGAGTTCCATCACTCACGTTATGATAATTCGAATTTAGGCGTGGGGAACAAAGTGCCTCGACTAGATTCACTGTAACTTTTTTTCACAATTCTTTTACTATATTAAGTAAAGCCCAAATAAATCCTTACATAATTCATATATAAAACAGCTTCACACTCTCTCATAGCAGGGTAGCCGGAGAGACCCAATAGTGAAATCACTCAGTACGCCACTTTCTACCTGAATTCGAAACATTGCGTGTTAAGCGACCGAACACAACGCGTTTTGTTGTCGTCACAACACGTGTAGTTTAAATATAAACATTTACCTAAATGAGAATCGAACCCACGACCAATTGAGCTTACAGTCAGATGGCCTCTCCATATATAAGATAAAAGATATTTATTCGCAAATATTTTAAGGCACCTGATCAAGCCGAGACTTCCCAGTAGTAATTAGTCAAAGATTACTTGTGTTGGGAATGTCTCAGCTTCTCCTTTGATGGCTTTCTAACATAATAACGTAGCACATAAATATGTATATGTATATAACATGTAATACATATAACTTATTAAACAAAGCTTCTGTAAAGTGTGTGTGTGTGTGTGTGTGTATGTGCATGTGTGGCGGAGGGTGGTTTTTTTTTTTTTTTTCTTTCTTTGCTCTTTTTTTTTTTTTTTATGAAAGGACAAGGCAAACGAGCCGCTCAGCCACCTGATTTCTGCAGTAGATCCTCGCCGCCCACGGCCCCGTGTAATACCAGGGAGGAGCTTTACAGGTAAGTGTTGCCGTAATTTCTTTGAGGTGGGAGAGTGGTGGCGCGCTTTTGAAGTGTACCCATTTCGTATCGACCTGAAAACTGCCGCAGGTAGGCCATTCCACAGTTGAGTGGCACGTCGTGGTCTGTGCATTATTTAAAAAAAGAGCACATTATTTATCATATTTACCTACAAATTAGAACTTACGACCTACAACTCTATTTAATTGTCTACCACTACACTGATATACTCTACAAGCCAAGACAAAAGCGTGCGTCCCAAACATTACGCTCAAGCCTACTAACCTTAAAACCGAAGCACATGTATGATAATATTTACTTATTCCTTATATTAGAGTGAATGGTCTTATCGCGTGACTGAATATACGCTTCCCATAGCACTTCTTCAAATACAAACAGCAATGTCATGCTGTGGTATAAAAAACAATGTATTGAGAACTTTATGATGCGAGAGGCTTTTGAGGTATAGTGGTGTCTGACTCTATATGTGGTGAATGCGGGTTTGATTTCCAGAGCTAAGATGTGGCGTTGTTTTCCGCCACTCTACATATAATGTCTGGAAATTGAGAGGAGAGTACAGTAAAGAGGTGTATGTTCGATTCCCATTTGAAAAATGAATACTTAAGAATATTTACTTTTAAATTTTAGCAAAGCGCGGCGTTGTGTTCCGCCACTCAATAATGTTTCAATTCAGCGGGAAGTGGGGAACGAAAACCTGAAAAGAACAGAGTGTCTTAGCACTGAGTTCTCAGGTTCCTTTTGTTATGTGTGGCATACGGCGTGAAACTACAGAAAAATATATATTTTATTGGTATGGTTAGACAACACCTAGCTTTGGATACTGGCACCCAATATCTAATATTACTAATGATGAAAGTAGAAAGCGAGATGTCGTATTACAAGGAGAAAATGCATTGATTAAAGAATATGCTATTTTTTTATAAGCTATTTTTTCTAAGAATTGAACCTAGAATAACAATGAACAGTTTCTACCATACAGAAACTAACTGCGCTACATTTCAAAATAATATTTTTAGTATTGCTTATAGAACAAACATAATAAACCTTTTAAAATAACTTTAAAGTTAAAATTTTATAACTGAATTTTTCATACAGAAAATTTATAAATTGAGTGTAACAAGTTCGGACAATCGCAGAAATAATAAAGTGTGCGAAAACATTTAGAAGTTGGTCGCTTCTTGGACGTGACAAATAAACTATTGGGGATTTATCTCTGGCTCTTATAAACTTTGTCGGTTTCAAGAGAAGAAATATAAGACGATAAGCAACTAAGACAATAATTGATTTAAGTTTATTTAATACGAAATTATTATTAGAATTGAAATTGTTTAACTATTGTGGTATGATTGGAGTATTGTTTTTAGTCTTTAGGCGAAACGTGAGAAAATGTACACATTGGGGCCAAATAAAAAGAAAACAATCACTCAGTCATTTATATGATTCACTTCTGCCTAATAAAAAAAAATTTGATTAATCATAAAAATTTTTGTTCATCTTTCACCTCTTTTCCTCCACATATAATAGACATAGAGAGAACCTAGTGTTAAGACACTACGTTCTCTGTTACTGATTTTATTCTTCAATTCAATTTGGATTGCGGAACAAACGTTGAAAGTGCTGGGGCTTTGTCTTAATAGAAATATAATAATTTTAAATATAATTATTTTCTTTCCTAAACGAATTGAACTCCCAGCCATCTATCGCCATTACAGTAACACTGTGCCGAGTTGACTGCCTTATGGTTGAAGAGAAGTGACGCAACAAGACAACAATACACAAAAATATAAAATAAAGTACCTTAATCTGAGACACAAATCTCGACCAAGATTTAAGGTGGTCACTTATTACTACGCGATTAGTTTAGCGTGGCTTTTATGCTACGTTGTAGCAATAACAGTCTGCTGAACATAGATTTATAGAGTAATCAATAGTATAAAGTCGATGGTATATATTTTTATATTTATATATTTCCTTTCTCTTTTTAGCATAATAATAAGAGAGAAGTTACTGCTTATCATATTTTATTCCTCATTTTCCACTTTCCATTAATTCTGGAAATGTAAAGTGGCTCTAAAATAATAATGCTTCCTCGTCAAAGTAACTCAGTTAAATTAAATTTTTTTTTCTAAATAAGCATTTTCGGCTAAGAACGAACCAGCAACCATCGAGTGTAAAAATACTAATTTCTATATATAAAAATGCCATGATGACTGAGAGGATTAGCAGACAATTTGGCATAACCGAAACTACTAGCGGTAGAAAGCCGGAAATTTTGGCAGGAATCGTTAGGGGGTGTGGTGAGGAGTACAAAGAGAAGATTTCTCAGACCTCCGATGAACATAATAGGACTATAAAAATATATTTATAGATCATAGTCACGTAAGCAAAGTCACAGGATACAGCTAGTACAGTAATAAATACCCAAATGCGCTTCGACTGCGTTTTTTTTCCTACTTCCCTTAACTTAAACAAAATAGGCAATAAACAACCTTACACGACTACCTGCTCTACATTATTAAACTAAATCTAATTTTTAACAATCCCACTAAAGAACTAAAGAACAAACGTTTTAAAATATATTGCTTTAAACGTAGATTTATTCGCAAACTATTCGAGCTCTAAGCTTACAAGATTGAATTCAGGAATACTCGATCCACACTCGCATGCCAACGAGCCGTGTACCGCAAGAATTGTAAGCGTTTTGTTGGTTATTTTATAGTAGAGTAGAATAGAGAATATGAATTGTATTGCAGCCTGTTGCGTATTTTTGGGTATTTGACCGACTTTCAAAAAGAAAGTTATCAATTCGATTGCAATTTTTCAATGTGTGCATATTTTTTTGCTTGATGAACGAAATTTGTTAATTTCTTTTTTATACGATTGCTAGTGCTTCTGGTGTAGTCGCATTTAAATTCAGTTAAGATTTAATGAGTAATTTTTGTATTATTTGTAATAATTATACATTGTAGTCGTTTTTCTTTTTTTCCTTTTCTTTATTATTATTATTATTTTTTTAACTTCACGCTGTATCCCGCATATAGCAGGGTAGGCAGAGGGAACCTGAGAGCCTAATGTTACTTTGTTCTCTTACAACAATTCCGTTCCCCACTTTCCACCAAATTGAGGCATTGCGTGTTGAGTAGCGGAACTCAACGCCGCGCTGTGCCTTGTTACCAAACCCAGGAAAATGAAAATACTAACATCTCCTGGAGTGGGAATCGAACCCACAGCCTGTCGTATCTTAATAAAATATATTTTGTATTTTGTACTCTTTCTTGCTTTATACCGCAAAGCAAAGCGAACGGAATGTCTTCACGCGTACCTACTCTACGCGTGAAGACATTCCGTTCGCCGCTTTGTGCCTGAAAATCGAGGATTTGCGTGGTAAATAGTGAAACTGAACGCAGCGCTCCTTATAACCAAGCAATAAATGGAAATAATTTAAATATAATCATTACCCCCAAATTGGAATTGAACTTACAATCATCGCGTTTACAATCAGACCACAGGATTGTCTCTTATCTTTGGATTTTTAACTATATTTAAAAAAGTATATTTATGTCATATTGAAATTTAGTTTAAATTTTTTTATATTGTATAATTTGAATCGTTCCTACAAATTAAATGATATAGAAGAGATTTCACCTTCACAACTTCTCCGCATAGCAGAGATGTTAGAAAAAACCTAGTGTCAAGACACTACGTCCCTACTTTCCATATACTATATCGACATAAAGTGAACTCTACTTATGCATAATTTAAACAAAATTTCCATAATTAATAAAAGTTTTTTTTAATCAAAATAAGGCTTAAAGTCGTTTCAAAGGTAAAATATCTCTAGCGGTAACGCATCGCCGCACTGCGTACTACGAATATTTATGTGACGTTATTGTTTGTTCGGCTTGCTTTGAATTGATTGCGTTCATTATAGTCCTTGGCTCTACATTTCCATTTGGCGCTGTGTTGATGTGTTTTATATGGATTTTTATATCTGATTTTTGTTTAAAAGCGATAATTTTATATTATATCTATATTATTATTTCAAGAGAGACCATGTAGACCACATGGTCCATGTCCATAGACCGTGGTGTAGTTTGACCAATGTCTGACCGTTACCACGATTGGTTGTGGGTTCGATTCCCGTTTAGAGAAATGTTTATATTTTGATTATTTTCATTTCTTCGCTCTGTTGAAACCAAACGTGACATTGAGTTCCGCCATAACGCATAAGTCTCGACGACGAACCTCCTAGCACCAAACAGGTACCACTAAACACCAAAAAATGTGTTCTCTATACAACGTGACATTGGTGAAGCGATATGTGCTCAACTGGCGCATTGGAAGCGCCATAATAAAATAACTGAACTGTGTTATGTTTATGGGTTGGAATACAAGAACGTTTAAACATATGTCTGATGGTCTGATGGTCCCACATATAGTATATTTTAAGGGATCGTTGTACTTTTATGAAGCGTTATGATTCCATGTAAATAAAAAGCACGGAAAGAATTTATATATTATTTTTCCTTAAACCATTTAACAAAAAAATGTTTTAGGTAACAAATAAGTAAAAATACGTGCTATGTGATTTTTTCATACGTTTCTTATATTTTATCATTTAAACCTATGTTCAAACAAAACCTCTTTAAAAATATTGATTAAGTTTCAGAGATAGCAAGTAGTGAAATTTAATATCGCGTTTTATCAAATTGATCAGTTTTACAAGACGAGGGCAGACTATTAGCATGGGATGACTGATCGGGATTAACCCATAATCAAACATGTTCTAACATACTCGTATGACACCCCAAAATCACATAGCGACTCTATATGAGTTAAAAGACAAAAAACTAATGATATGCTGCTTTCTTACCTTTTTAAGTAACTATATATTTAACAAATTTAAATCATAATATGCAAAAACATAATTGTAGAAAAGTGAGATTGGTTCCCGTCCAGGGGAAAGATAATGTGTAAATTGTTTTCATTTCTCGAATAAAACAAAATACAGCGTTAAGTTCTGCCTATCGACAAGCAATATTCCATATCCATTAAGTGGAGTGATGATATTTAAATTATTTACATTTTTATTGTAAGGCGTTAAAATCCGTCACTTAAGACGCAATACCTCGAACCTAAAAGCGGAGAACGGAGTGTCTTGACACTAGGTTCTCTCTACTTTATTATTCTGAATAAAATATATACTGAAACTGAAAAAAAATATTTAAAACTCCATTTTATTAAAAACGAAAAATTGTATAATCAAAATTTCCATACAAATAACTTTATATAAAATCGTGTTAGGTAAACATAATTTTTAAATCTGCACACACCATCGATATGACACTCTATTACCTCACCGCTGTGTATCGAGGCGTGAAATGTCAGCATTTTCACTCCTTACGTTGAGTCAACGCGACGTTCGGCGCCGGATGAGAGCATACTTGTGTAGGCAGGAAAACAGCGGGTTACATAGGATTGTAAAACCAAGTTTACTTTTTATTTTTTAACTTCACGCTGGTATCTCGCATATAGGTGAGGGAAACTGAGAATCTAGTGTTAGACACTCCATTCTCTTTCAACATTTCCGTTCCCCCTTCCGCCAAATTGAGGCATTGCGTGTTAAGTTTACATGTAAGAATTTAATTTAGACATAAATATTTAGAAAATTTAAGCAAGGAGTTTTATTTTTACAAATTTACATATATTTTATGTTTTTTTTTTTTTTTTTTTTTTTTATGGATAATGATATATAAACGAGCAGGCGACCACCTGATGGTAAGTATTACCTTTCGCCCATGAACATCTACAACACCAGAGATGTTGTAGATGCGCTACAACCTAGAGGATACAAAGATGGAAGAGGAGGACAATGTATCTCCGTTCTGGAACCACCACATTTTGGGGAAAGGATGGGTGGAATGGGAAAACCTTGGCTTACATGCCATCGAACCGAACACATCATAAGATATTTGGCGGTTCGTCTTTGACATGATAGTGGTCAGTGAGCCGACGGAGGACGAACCTCCAAATTTGTTGTCTTTGAATAATCTACTATTGTCGACGTATTATTATGAATGTTTTTTAATGTCTCTTTGGAGTGGGTTTAGAATAGATTGCATTTACAGTCAAAAGTTTTCACACTACCATGATTCTATATAGAACTAAAACATTTTAAGCAGAAACATTTTTTGAGATTAATTAAGCCCCAATACCCTGCTCCCCACCTTCTGCCAGATTGAGGCATTGCGTGCTGAGTGGCAGAACTTAAAGAGAACGGAGTGTCTTAATACTAGGTTCTCAGGTCCTCTCTGCCTACCCTGCTATATGCGGGTACAGCGTGAAGTTAAAAAAAAGATTTTTTTTTTTATGGATAACGGATGGCAAACGAGCAGAAGGACCACCTGATGGTAAGTGGATACTGTTCATGAACATCTACAACACCGATGTTGTAGGATGCGTTGCCAACCTAGAGGTGATACAGATGGAAGAGGAGGACAAATGTAGCATTCCGTTCTCGAACCACCACATTTTGGGGGGACAGGATGGGTGGGAATGGAAACCTGCTTTATATGCCATCGAACCGGAACACATCATAAGATATTTGGCGGTTCGCTTGACATGATAGTGGTCGCGAGCCAGACGGAGTGACGAACCTCCTACCACCAAAACAAAACCCACTAATACTATATATTAAACCACTACTATATATTAATTACTCATTTATGTAACTGTTCTATAAAATCATAAAATAATTAGCTACTAAAGAAAAATGAGTCTGAGGAGGCCATATAGAGGTGTAATAGGCCGGAAGTCTTATTAAAAACTCGATTGGTTTTGGTCTGATTTCCACTAGTAATACGATTATATTTAAATTATTTTTACCTCCACCACAGAAAAGCAAATCGCGGCGTTGAGTTCTATACTCATCACTAATAATATCTTGAATTCAGTATAGTAAACATGAATGGTATATTCTTGATACAGTCACCTCTCTCTGTTATTTTGGTTGAAGATAAAGGCTGATTAAGGTAAGATACGCTAAAATATTAAAATTTCTACATCTAATGGCCCCACATGAGTCATCGCCCGCAATAAATTATGAATAAACATTGTTAGAGACGCCATGATCACCATAGGTTTTATCTTCCGTTAGACATTTTCTCCTTTGCCTTTGATATATTCAAGGAACACTTGTACTTCTCGTATTCTTCATTATATTATAAATTGTGAAAATATTTGTATGTTTTGACTCTACATTTACTTATTTTGTCGTTTATATATAAGGATTTTTAAAAAAGTTTTATAAAAAGTTTTTTAATTTTACCTCAAATATAATGGAGTTATTTTTAAAGTTTTAAAGTAAGCATCACACACTTAGGAAACAAAAACATATTTAGAAAACGTATGATTTTTTTTTTGAACGCAGCGGATCCCTGAACCCGCGCCTCTTTGAAGCCAAAAAGCGCCCACATCCAGCTGCGTCGAAATTGTTATACGCTTGTTGACAACTTATTTATGTTGTTAGCTCCTAAATATATTTTTATAAATGGCGCTTCTGCATACTCTTACTATATTTTTTGCATCGTCAGGCTTTTCACGCATTACAGGTAGCTGGATAGAACCTAGTGTGAAGGACGTTCCATTTTCCCCTTTACGCACGTCTTGTACTATATTATGTTGATTAATTTAAAATTGTCACATAAGTATAAAAATATTAATATCAAATATCAAATTTAAAACTATAATTATTGATTTATTGATTTTTTTTTTTATTGTATGTAGATAAATAGAAGTTAAGAAACTGAATAATCCTTGTTACTAGTAAGTCCACGTAATGTGTTAATAACGCATTGCGTAGTGATGTATATGTCACTCTATATAAACATGGATGTCAAACCATGGTAGTGTGTGTAACATTTATTTTATAAATTGAATAATACTTTTAAGGAATTATTTAAAAATATTAGCATTCTGCACTCCTTCGCTATATAAACTATAAGTGCCAAGTTCCAGTAGTTCTAAAGGGATTCTGTTTTGCTATACATATTTTTATATAGATTAGTGTTTCTACAATTACAAACTGGGCAATTTTTTAGCATTACATTATGTACAAAAAAAAAAAAGAAAGAAAATGTTCACTCAGGCTAAAAACACACATCAGGAATGAATTTAGAACCTTGTGTTAAAACACCTCATACTTCACTTTTCAAATATTCTCGAGCTACTGCATTTTGAATGACGTGTTACCAGATTAAGAATTTCACGCTGTATCCCGCATATAGCAGGACAGGCAGCTGTACTGTTAAGACACTCTGTTCTCCACTTTCCTTATGTATTTAAATACAATCATTCCTGATCATCAACCATTCCATTCCATTCATTATGTAGAGATCGAACCCATGATCATCGTATGCTTTCCTCCTGTCCTATTCTTTTACGATGCGGTATTTTTACGATACGGTAGAGCATTTATACACAAATTGGTGACACATGTAAAACATAAAAAACAAGTATTTAAAAACAAATTACCTCCATATAATGGTATACAGAGATATATTAAAATGCGTCACCGGTTCCCTCCTACGACCCTTGCATTTAAATTAATTTTTCTAATATTTACGGTTTCATTTCCGCACGACACTCCTGACCGCAGACAGCAAGTGTTCTGTTATTTATACCAAACGTGAATTAAATTCTGTCTATTTATAAAATGATATTGGACTAATGGCGTATGTTGGGTTACTGAATATATTGTGTAAGGGAAAACGGTTAAAATATTGTATTCTTAGGGTTTTAGCAAAAAAAGAATATCTACTTGAAATAGAATGCCGAAAAAAGCAATAATATTATGAATAACACATGAACTGCTTGTCAAATCTTGACAAGCAGTGAGACCACATCAGAAGAAGCTCACATAGTAAAAAATTAACAGACAATTTTCAAAAGCTTAACGCCTGTCGTGGAGGCACAAGCGTGGGTAAACGCGACAGGTTATAGGTTCGATTCCCATTCCAAGAAACGTTAGTCTTTTCATCTCCTGAGTTTGGTAACAAGGCAAAGTGCGGCGTTGAGTTCCGCCACTCAGCACGCAATGCCTCAATTCGGCGGAAAGTGGGGAACAGAATTGTTGTAAGAGAACGGAGTGTCTTAACACTAGGTTCGCAGGTTCCCTCTGCCTACCCTGCTATATGCGGGATACAGCGTGAATTTTCAAAAGCAAGTTGTCAGAGGCCATCATTGAAAGTCACCCCATGATGTAGAGCGTGTAAATATGAAAAAGTAGTTAAAAGTAGTTTTCTTTACAGTTTTACATTTTTTCACATAGCAGCAGCAGTCAGAGAAAGCCTAGTGTCAAAATACTCTGTTCTCTACTTCCTCTTACCCGAGCGGAGAAAAAATAATAATTTAAATGTTACTTATATTTAAATGTTTCTCTCGAGTGATGATCAAATCTACAACCAATCGTCAATCGACTTCGAAGAATATGGAAATCGTGATATGTTACGGAGTGTCTAAACACAATTTCCAAAAATTCCATTCAGTGGAATATTTATATAAGAAATCCGAACAAGAAAAAATATTCTTTTATCTATTAAACTCAAAAATTCTAATAAAAATTTAAGCCCAAAATATTACATGTTTTTAACAAAACCACACTCTACATGTAATACAATAATTACATAATAATTAAATGGAACTGTAAATAAATATCAATCACTTATAAACGTTACTGGCGTTCGCAACGCAATGCAAATACTGCTATTTGCCGTACTGACATATGACATACATACTCGTACATATGTATATTGAGGACTCCATTATGAAATGCATGTTTAAAAATTATGGTTTCACTTTTGGGAATTTATAAATAGAGTAGGTTAATGGATGACCATTGTTGTATGTTCGATTCCCGATGGAGGAATGATTTTCATTTCTTTGTTTGGGAAAGACAAAGCGCGGTGTTGGGTTACACCCGTAAAAGTTAAATGCAAATTTCTGTATTGGGCGGAAAGAAGAGAACTAAATGTGTTAACATAAAGTCTCCTACAATGCTATTTGGAGATGTTAAAAGCTAAAAATATATATTTCACTATTATGCAATAATTTTTGCTGGCGGAGTGCAATGAAACAAAGTTTGACTAACAGTTTGAGAAACATGATTTGTTGTGGGTTTGATTCTCTTTGGGGGGTTGCGTACCATGATTTAACTAGCAATGTCTCTAAATTAGATAGAAAGCGGAGAATGGCGTGTCTCTAGGTTCTATCTGACTATAACGATGATAGTCAAAATATAACAAGGTAAAGCGCGGCGTTGACTTCCGCCCCTCAGCACGGAATGCCTCAATCTGGCGGATAGTGGGGAACGGATTTGTTGAAAGAGAACGGAGTGTCTTAACACTAGGTTCTCATAGATTCCCTCTGCCTACACTGCTATATGCGGGATGCAGCGTGAAGTTAAAAAAAAAACTATAACAATTTTCCTGTTTTCCAAAATCTCTGTTAAAACATAAGGTAGAGAACAGTGAAATCTCACTCTATTCTCTCCCAATTCCACAAAAAGCACAAAACTACCAATTCAATCCTAATTACATACATCATATGATATGTATACATAATTGCGCGCGTCCAGATGTCGCACATCCATTAGTGCTATCGACATTACGCTCGTTATAACCCATATGGCTCTATTACTTACCACTCGCTAGCTTTTGTTAACTGAACATATTTTAGTAATATTACTGTGGTTTAGTGAGTTAGTTAAATTTAACATTTGTATGGATTTTATTACTAATTGTGACAATTTATTGTGCTTTTAACAGAAGAACGAGGTGCATGATGTTGTCCCTACTCTACTATTTGTGGAAGATAAGTTAAGCTAAAATAATTTAGATTTTACCAAATAAACATGACATACTTCAAATAAAAACCTTAAAAAAGGAAAATTATTATGAATAACTCTAACCTGTCGTGGCGCAGAGGCACAAGCGTGGTACTGTAAACGCGACAGGTTGTGGGTTCAATTCCCACTCCAGGAAATGTAAAATTTAGTATTTTCATTTCTTGGGTTTGGTAACAAGACAAAGCGCGGCGTTGAGTTCCGCCACTCAACACGCAATGCCTCAATTTGGCGGAAAGTGGGGAACAGAATTGTTGAAAGAGAATGGAGTGTCTTAACACTAGGTTCTCTGGTTCTCTCTGCCTATTCTGCTATATTACAGCGTGTTACAGCGTGAAGTTAAAAAAAAATTCTAACTTATAACCACTAGCACTAGCTATCAAATAAAAAAGAATCACCAAAATTGATTCACAGAGAAAAAAAATTATGCGGTATTAAATACAATAATACAGTTGAGTTGAAAACCTCTTTATTTAAAAAATAAATAAATAAAGTTTGCGCAGACTTTACAGAATTCATAGATAAAACTTACATTTAAAAAGGCTGTAAAGCTTGCATTTTGGAGTTATCAATTTATTTACGTCAGATACGGATATCCTACTAATTCTATGAATATAAAAGTTTGTGAGTGGATGGATGTTTCTACCTCTTTAGCAGAAACTACTAATCTAATAGTTTTTTTTTTTTATAAAATACTAATAATTTATACGTACATCAGAATAAAATTACTGAATGAAAAACGCCTGTCGTGGCGCAGAGGACAAGAGTGCGACTGTAAACGCAGCAGGTTTTGGGTTCGATTCACTCCAGGAAATGAAATAACATTTAGTATTTTCATTTCCTGGGTCTAGTAACAAGGCATAGCGCGGCGTTGAGTTCCGCCACTCAGCACACAATGCCTCAATTCGGCGGAAAGTAGGGAATAGAACAGAGTGTCTTAACACTAGGTTCTTAGGTTTCCTCTGCTTACCCTGCTATATGCGGGATACAGCGTGAGAAAAAAAATGAAATGAAATGTACAATTTATAAAAAAATATGTCTTTATAACACGCCACGCTAGAAAAGTAGCGAATAGAAGCTATTAATACATTACTTTTCATCTTCACTCTATACTATTCCATTCTCCTCTTCCCACCTGAATCCAAGACATTGCGCAATGGATAGTAGAACTCAACGCTGGGTTTCGTCTTGGAAATGAAAATCATTTTAAAACAGTCATTCTTCGGGCTGAAAATCGAACTCACACATCCCGTAGTAATTATAATAATTTCGTACGTTATATTTTTACCAAACTCCAAACCCTCCATGTGTTAACTTTGTAAGATTCCTCGACACTTTTCAAAAATATTTCCCAACATCTGGAAAGCGGATAATCCGCAAAATATTTTCAATATTCGCAACTTTCGGATTGCGATACATTTGAATTGGAATTGGTTTCTTTGAATTTCCTATTCATATTCTGGAAATGTTATATTGTAATCGCGTGGTTGGTCTCGATATGTTCTTTATATGTTTCAGTCTTTATGCGTTTCTTGTATTTTGACACATACTCGTAAATCGTAGTGGTATGTCACATGTGGTATATGCACTTTGCATTCTCTCTTTAGATAACTTGAAAGAGAAATAGTCACTTGGTGTTTGAACTCATTTTAAAATAATTTTAAATTTAACAATAGTAAAGGAAATATTACAAAATACATAAATAGGTAAACAAAGGCGGCCTTATCACTAAAAATGATCTCTTACAAACAAACATTATATATTGCTTACTTATGTGAAACATCTGTTTTTGGCGGAAAACAGTATAAAAAAACAATAAATAAAAAAAAAAACGGTAATAATAATAAATAAATATAAAAAAAAATAAAAAAAATAAGTTTAAAGTAAGAGCTTCATGTTTTATCCTATATAACACAGTAGTTAGAGAATATATAGCAGTAAGACACTCCGGTCTCCGATTGCAATCCGTAACCGACATAATACGTGTAGAGTCGCGACACTCAACGGTATGTTTCATCTATGAGCCAGAACAGGGTCGAACCTAAAACCAATCGCATTTACTGACAACCTCTGAACCATCAAGGCGTCAATTAAAATTTGATCTGATAAAACAGTATCTCCAGTCTCTACTTCAATCTAACAAGACAAACCCAACGAAATCTACAATGACATTAATTGTAATGTAATTTCACAATAGCAGTACCTGAGTTTCAGACCTGAAATATTTTAGTGTCCGATCCCCACCGCTGACCATTTGTATAGTACTGCTGAAATTCCTAGAGCTTTCGCCTGAAAGCTTGTATGAGAAAGGCTATGTGAAGATTTGGCTTTATTGTTAAGCAATTCGGATTTTGCTTTGATTGTATTGTTAAAGGACTATTGTGACTCAGTTGTGAAATGTTAAAATATATTTAACGGTTGTGGATTCAAGTCCATTAGAAAGAATGTTTATTTTTTTTTATTGAATGTTTGTAATTATTTTATTTAATAATTCTATTAAAGACAAAAACGCCTGTCATGTTGCAGAGGCACAAGCGTACTGTAAGACTGTGTACGCGACAGATTGTGGGTTCGATTCCCATTTCAGCAAATGAAAATTTTAAATAGTAGTATTGAATATTTTCATTTTTCTGGGTCTGGTAACAAAGGCAAAGCGCGGTGTTGAGTTCCACCACTTAGTTCGCAACCCCTCAATACGGCGGAAAGTGGGGCACGGAAATGTTAAAGAGAATGGAGTGTCTTAACACTAGGTTATCTGGTTCCCTCTGCCTACCCTGCTATATGCGGGATACAGCGTGAAGCTAAAAAAGTAGATTCACATTTTTCCCCGCATAGTAGACTCAATTAAAACTCTACTGTCAAGACATTTCGTTGTCCATTTTACCTCAACTTATTTGTTATAACTGCACGAAGAGATGTCTAATTTATTTAGGTATACAGCGAAATGTCTAACACAATACAATGTATAATATACTGTCTAAATAACTGTGGATTTACGTTTTCATAGCTACAATAGTTGCGGTTTGTTCTGTAGCGGACTGATTAGAGCGCGGTAAGTCCGACGTTGATGTTCATGAAGTTATCTTCACTTAGTTAATATTCGTGAGATTTGTGTATTTGTTGTATTTTAACACTCAGTTTGCTAGCTTTAGTAAGATAATATGCGGTATTGAGTTCCGCCATTCAAGTGTACCTAATGTCTTGAGCTCGGGTGTGGATGAATTGAAATATGAAAAAAGAACGGAGTGTCTTAACACTATGTTCACTGGTTACCTCTGATACAGCGTGAAGTTTGACACTAGATTATTTTTGATTACTTTGGGATGCAGGAAAAATAGTAAGAAAACCATAGCATGGGAAACCTAAAATTACTTATATTTTTTGTTAATATACTTAGAAATACATAATTACATTTACTTGACTCTACTGAGTCACTTCGTAAATGTATCGTGCATTTAGCCTTTTTACTATAAATAACTAAAATTTTAACAAAAAAGAAAACCAACATCTAAAAAAGTCACTGTAAAATATTTTTTGCGAATAACTGAAAAACAAAGTTGTCAAATGATAACTAAATTTAAATGGAACCACAACAGAAACACTAGCTATCATATAAAAAAAGAATCATCTAAATTGGTTCACCCAATAAAAAGTTATGCATACATACTCGTACATAAAAAAGACTTCCTCTTTAAGTCGGTTTTCATACATATCTCGATTCAAATGAAAACAATTTATTTGTCAAAGAACATGTAGAGTAAGTAAGTAACATATAACAAGGCAAGTCGAAAAGGCTTTTGCTCATTGTTCCTACTAAGAGCTTTAAGCTCATATCGTTATTAGAATATGTATTTTAATAGTTATTGCTAAAGATTCAACGATATGTGTGGAGTACTTAGCACTTTATTTATATATATTTGACAGGAAGTGATGGTTAATTATACGGGTACAAATTATAAGTAATATTTTTTTTAAATTTGACGAGTTAGTTTAAAATAGAGTACAGTAGATCTTGGACTGTTTACGTGAGTGTTAGTGAATATTTTAAAGAGAGTATAAAAAAACAGCTTCATGCTTTTTTAGAGAGAATCTAGTGTCAAGATACTCCAATTCGATCCGATTGAGACATTGCGTGTTAAGTAAAGGAACTTATTGCCACGCTTTGTTTTTCCAGAGCAGAAATATAAAAATAATTTAAATATAATCTCATTATTCCGACTAGGAATCGTTTACAGTTGACGCTACCTCATTGCCTCAGAAACCTATTAACAAAAATTGCCATTTTGTTTAGATCTAGGAAACACGGCAATGGGACAGCATATAATAATAATTCCTTATAAGCCCAATATCAGAGTGATTTTTGACTAATATTATTCATATAATCTATAATAATGAAAAAAATATACCTAACTGTAAACACGATTGGTTGTGCTTTCAGCTTCCACCGCGGGTAAGGACAATTCTTAAACTATTTCCCTTTCTTCGCTCTAGTAAGACAAAGTGCAGCATCAAGTCTCGACACAAACAACAAGAAATATCTTAAATTCGAGCGGAAAGTGCAGAACGGAGTGTTTTGACTCTAGATTGCCTCCGTCTGTCTCATTTTAAGGTAAAATCTGAAACTCTGAAAAAGAAATAAAACAATATCAACTTACAATACTTTGTAATATCTTTAAACAGCTTTTATGACTCAAAAGTTCTCTTTTAATAAAGTTCCGAATGGGCCGTAATTTATATGTTTTACGAGTTACATATAGAATTGGCACTTTGGAATATCATTGGTTTATACAGCTGGATAATAAAACTTGGTATATGAGGACGTTTAACTGCCGGATGTTGATGTAGAGTAGCTCAGACATAGAGTGCTAAGAATTTTTGGGGTGTTTGTTTCTTGATCAATTGAAACTTTTTTAGAATCATTATGATTTGAAATTTTATGTAACGAAAATGCGTCACGATAAAAAAATAAACACAGGATTAAGTCGGCGAGAGGATGAGATAGAAAATACCTTATACTTTATTTTATATTGGTCTCTTCTTTGTGCGATACTTTTTTGCATCCTTCATATAGAGAACTTGGCATACAATCTTTTTTTTAGCTTTGTATATTAGTGATTATATTAATTCTGATCAGACTAGACGTGGCGTTGAGTTTCACTACTTAATAAAAAAAGTCAGGTGAAAAATGTAGAGCGGAGTGTTTTGGCTCAAAATTCTCACTAATTACTCCACTATGAGAAAAAACCGCAAAGCTATAAAAATGAGTGGTATATAACTAATTTGTCTTTTTCAGCCTTCAATGAAGTTTTCACATACACGTGAAGAAAGTAAAATAATTAAACAACACATGTTTATAAAAAGCGTAAACAATTCACACTGCACTCGAAACACGTTCATTTTTGTCGATTTTTATCCAAACACGTCAATAATTCACGTCGGCTATATCAATATTAGTTCACGTTAACGAGTTGGCCGTCTCTACATTACGAAAAGAACTCAATCACGCTATTTATAAAGTGCAAATCGTGTTTCACGTCAAACTAATTATATTATTTAAATATTTGCCAATTACGGTGAGTAGGATTTTGTTTACAAAACGTCGGGAAAGGAAAGAGAGAGAGAGAGAGGAAATCATAATATGAGTATTGCGTCTGGACTTTTAGTGCTTTTGAAGTGTAAGAAAAGTATATTTTCATTATATTGATGTTTACGTTTTTTTCTAACTTTTTCTTACATAAGAGTTAGAGTGAACCAAATGTCAAGACCCTCCGCTCTCCGCTATCAGTCTAAATTTGAGATATTGTATTTTAGAGTGGCAGAACTAAACGCCTCATTGTGTCTTACCAGAGCTTTATAACGGTGCTTCAAAAGTGCCAAATTGAACAATTCGGTTAACATCTGTAAATGTTTACTAATACTGTCATAGCTAACCTTATTACATTATTTGATTGTATGTGTCCTCATTCAAGGATTTTTTTTCAGCTTCACGTTATCAAACCCAGGAATTGAAAATACTAACATTTCCTGGAGTGGGAATCGAACCCACAACCTGTCGCAGTAACAAGGCAAAGTGTGGCGTTGAGTTTCACCACTCAGCACGCAAAGCCTCAATTCGTTGGAAAGTAGGGAACGGAGTGTCTTAACACTAGGTTCCCTCTGCCTGCCTTGCTATATGCGGGATACAGCGTGAAGTTAAAAAACGAAAGGTAGGCGTGAAGGTAAAAAATAAAGCTTCACGTTTACTTTCAGTAAGTGAATGAGTGAGTAGTCAGGTAGAACCTAGAGTCGAGACACTCCGTTCTTCCCTGTCCGCCTACATTCTCGACATTGCGTGGTGAGTAGTGGAACTCAACGCTGCGCTTTATCTTACCAGAGTAATGAAATGACAATAATATAAATATATGTGTAATCATGCTGCCATCACATCCATCCTGTTTACAGTTAGACGCTGTTCTACTGCTTGAAATAAAAAAATCTGGGAAAAAAGGAGGAATTTCGAAGTTTCTCTAGATTGTCACCTACAGCCCAATATACATAGAGATACTCGTAGTTCAAAACTTTCAAACACTTGCCACATAAATAACAAGTTGGAAGCAAAGCCTTGTGAAATATTATGTTATAATTTAAATATTTCAAAAATTCACCTAAAAGTTTCTCTTTAAAGTTGTTATAAAGTCCAAAGTTTGTTTCAACCCGACCCTAGTGTGTTTTAGAGATGGGCAGTATTTAACACTACCTTTCTATACTTTAAATTTCAGTTCAATTATTTGAAAAAAAATAGGAGCTTTATCGTCAAAAAAATGCATAGATTTTCTAGTTACGAGGTATGCAAGTATAGCTTAGTGGTTCAACTCTCTGCCCTCCACTATCCATAAGGCTTATAAAAATTCCAATGTAGCTCGATAAAAGTATATATGTAGCTTCATTGGATTCTCTGAGTCCTTTGGAACCCCTGATAAGCGCGGGCTCGAATCCTATATTCAAAATGTTATATACTTTTCTAAATATGGTACTCAATGTACGCTTATTATACAATACCCTTGACTTAGTTTCCATGGACTGAAACTTTAATTCGCCATTCTCGCAGGAGTTTTGAGAAAGTCTCTCTACATCCTCCATGGAACCTACAGGCCAAATTTCAGTTTTCTATGGCTAGTAGTTTCGCCTGTACGTTGTCTGTCAGTCACTTATAACGCATACATAGCAAGCGCTTAATACGTACATAGCTTTTCACTGTATCCCGCATATAGCAGGGTAGGCAGATGGAAACTAGTGTTAAGACACACCGTTCCCCACTTTCCGCAGAATTGAGGCATTGCGTGCTGAGTGGCGGAACTCAACGCCGCGTTTTGCCTTGTTACCAAACCCAGGAAATGAAAAATTCCATTTCCTGGAGTGGGAATCGAACCCACAACCTGTCGCGTTTACAGTCGAACGCTTGTGCCTCTGCGCCACGATATACGTTATTGATATTACACAATGCTACTTAATTATAAAATGTATACACATATAATTTTCAATATTAATAACATGAGGTAATTCACGTTAAGCTCGCTAAGCTTTTAATGCGTATTTCACGATTATTATTCAATATCGCTATAATATACAATAAAATTATCATTTTATATTATATTTATATGTCGACAGGGCCGTATTATTAACCTCGTCATCCAACATAGTGGGCGTATAAAATGGGTAATCGAACAAAGAGAATACAATTAACACAAACACAATTCACAATTATGAACACGGTTATAACTAAACGTAGGTAACAGTTCCTAGCTTGGAGGAGAACCGATCCCGATGACGACCAAATCGTAAGTGAGTCTTGGTCCGACGTCACTCCACCGGCTAGGCTCTGTTGTAGCACGAGCCAATCGCAACACTGCGACGGTGCTGCCATCTACCGGAACTCGTGCTTCGTTCAGTTATCGGTCCGTACTAATAACCGTCTCCGACATATAAATTAATCTTTATAGGGTAATATAATTGATGTCGGTTTAAAGTTATTGTTATGTTTTTTTTCGCTCTAGCTGTATCACATAGCAGTGTAGGCAGAGGGAACCTGAGAACCTAGTGTTAAGACACTCCATTCTCTTAAGGTTTCCGTTCCCTAAATTCTGCTGAATTGAAACATTAAGATTGATTGAAGCCATCGTGATACAGTAGAATAGTATTTGACAGTAAACACGACACAAAAACGATTTTACTTAAATTTCTCTCACTTACTCGCTTTCTCTCTTTATTTATTTTTATTCTTACTATCTGACAAAAAACGGTGTTTAGTTCCGCCATCTAACTCGCAACATATTGGGTTCGGGCGTAAAATAATAAATATAGTGTCTTGACACTACATCTCTCTGACTACTCTACTATGCGGGATAAAGCGCTTTTTAAAGCAATAAAAGTCACAATAGTTAAAGCATAGTGCATCGAAATCTAAAACTTTTAAATAAAGTGAAGCTTAGCTTTGTGTATTGCGGTGAAAAAACCTGCGCCCAACGAGAGTTCTATTCGATAGGCATTTAATCGATTGATGGAGTTCAAATGGACTTGTATTCCATTCTACTACTGTAATATAGTAAACTGATGATATGAGACTGGTAACGGAGAACTGATAACAGGAACTGGTAACAAGGAACTGATAATGGACAACTGGGAACTGGTAAAGATGAACTGGTGACGGGTAACTGGTAACGGTGAACTTGTAACGAGGAACTGGTAACGGGAAACTGGTAACGGTGAACTGGTAACAAAAAAAAAAGTAACGAGGAACTGGTAACGGGAAACTGGTAACGGTGAACTGGTAACGAGGAACTGGTAACGGGAAACTGGTAACGGGGAATTTATAATAACTGGGAACTGGGATATGGAGAAGATATATCTTGGGGATGTTTACAAAACTTATTATTCTATTACATTTAAATTGTAAATTAAATATATTTACTTATTATTTTTACTGTTGCTTGTAGTGCTTAAAAGCTTAAAAAAATGCAGCTTTAGTTACTGTCTAATGTCTATGAAACAGATAGAATATTAAGAACAGTGGGTCTAGATCCTCTAGGTTTTTTTAACCTGTACTTCACGATTTTCCCGTAGTTAAAGAGAACCTTACGTCATGACACTCCATTTTCCGCCCGAAATCGAAACATTGCCTATGAAATCATTCAGTGGCCAATGTTTTATGTTCGTATAATTAAACTATTTAACACTTTACGCTGCGTTTATGTCCAGACACTCCATTCTCCTTCTGAAATCGAGATCTTGCGTAAATAAAAGCCGCTCTTTTACTTATTAGTGTGACAAAATTTTAATAAAATCATTTCTTTAAGTGGAAATCGAACCCATTACCAACCGCGTTAACAGTCCCACTGCGCCACGATGGTCTTGCATATATAAATATGAACTCTTCATGTAAAGAGCTATTTGAAATCGAACTGAAAGCAATCAATATAACCCATCAAATCATATTTATTAGGCTCATTCCGATAACGTTTTATTAACCATTGAACTTTATATAAGCGTTTGTGAATGAAAAAAATAAACTTCAGATTATACAAATGAATATATTAATAGATACCATCGTGGCGCAGTGAGATAATGTGTGACTGTGAGCGTGTTTGGTTGTAGGTTCGATTCCCACTCCAGGGCATGAAAATAGTAAATATTTATCATAATTACTTGATATTTTGTATTCCTCGCTTTGATAACAAGGTAAAGCGTGGTTTTGTGTTCCGCCACTCAGCACGTCATGCCTCAATTTGGCGGAAAGTGAGGAACGGAATGAAAACGGTGGAATGTGGGGAAATTTTGAGAGAACGGGGTGTCTTAACACTATGAAAGGTTATAATGAAGGGTTGATAAGTAATGTTTGTTGGGTTGCGGAACCGTATACCACCTTTTTTATGATTTAGTCGATATATTATAAATTTTTTTAGCTTTACGCTATATCCGGCATAAAGTAGAATACCCAGAGAGAACATATTGTCAAGACACTCTTTTTCCCACTTTCTGCCCTAATCAAGACATTGGGTGTTAAGTGCATGAATTCAGCTACGGTCTAAGTTTTAATTATTGAATGGGAATCGAACCCACAACAATCAGACGTTCTCCCACTGGCCTTTATACATAAAATATTTAATTCGATAACTCTCTACTTTCTTTATATGCAAATTAATTTAATTAATTATTCATGCAAGCACCCTTTATAAATAAACCTCTCTCAAAGAACTCACCCCGTGTAATAAATAATAATCTTTATATCTACATGGTGTTTCAATTAATTTAAATTTTAATTATAGTTAATAATTAATTGTGCTAGTCATAAATATTATCTTAGATTATATTAGGATAAGCGGTGTGTGGGGTTGAAAAAATAATGCTTTTTTAACTTCACGCTGTATCCTGTATATAGCAGGGTAGGCAGAGGAAACCAGAGAACCTAGTTAACACTCCGTTCTATTAAAATTTCCGTTCCCCACTTTCCGTCGAATTGAGGCATTGCGTGTTGAGTGGCGGAACTCAACGCCGCGCTTTCCCTTGTTACCAGAACGAGGAAATGGAAATTCTAAATATTTAATATCTTCATCTCCTGGAGTTAATATAACTCCTCTATCCCTTTCTCTCTCTCTGCCTCTCAATTTGAACCTATGACCTCCTCCCTATATTGCTAAGTTAACAGAACTAACAAATAATGTCAATGTATTTGCCACTCCCCAACTGCATTATGAAATTATTTTATATGATTACTACTTAGATTATTATATTATATTTTAGAAAATATATAATAATTTGAACGTAGCGAGACTCGAACCCGCACCTTTTAAAAAACGTCGAAGCGCTGTAACCGATAAGCCATACGTTCCTAGCCAGCTACGACGAAATGCTTATACACTTGTTACAATTTATTTAATTTTTGTAAAAATACCCTACAGAGACGCTAAAAACATAGATGCTGTAAATTAATTGTGCACATATTCTAATATGTTTTTAAATCTAATTTAAAACTCATATTTAAATTACTCTCTCTCTCTGCCTCTCTTTTTGAACTTGTGACCTCCTTCCTATATTATTAAGTTAAAGAGCTAACAAGTCATATCGTATCTGCCAATCCACAACTGCATTGCGGTTAATCGTTATAACTTTCATTGTTAAGGCGAGTTATATTGATGGGATTATGGCGCATTCAGATCTACTTAATTAATGGGGGTGGTTATAGATTCGATTTGTGCTTGAGGGAATATAATGTCTATTTTTATATATTTTTTTAGCTTTATGGTGTATCCCGTACATAGCAGGGTAGGCAAAGGGAACCTGAGAACTTTGTGTTAAGGCACTCCTTTCCTTACTTTCCGCCGAATGAGGCATTGTGTGCTGAGTAGCGGAACTAAACATCGCGCTTTACCTTGTTATCAGAGCCAGGAAAAAAATACTAAATATAATTTATTATAAATATTTTTTTATTTATAACTTCACGTCTTTTTTTCTGCAAAAGTAGTATTAGAGGATCTAGTGACAAGACACTTAGCTCGCCGCTTTGCAAATTTGGCATATTGGATGTTAAATAGCAGAACTCAACGCCGCGATTTACCTTACCAGAGAGGATAAATGAAAATAAATTAAATATAATCTTTCCCTCGAGTAAGAATCGAATCTACAACCAATCGCATTTACAGTTAGACGCTGTCCCACTGCGCCTGTGTGCCCAAATACATTTTCCTTTCATAGTTATTTAATAAAAAGTATCCTATGGCCTTTTTAGAGAACGGAATGTCTTAACTTGGTTCAAGGTTCTTAGGTTCCCTCTGCCTACCCTGCTATATGCGGGATACAGCGTGAAGTTATACAAAAATCATATATGTTTCAACACATTTTTGTTGAACCTGTTACCATTGTAAAGGATTATCATTACTTCCATACGCCTTTGGATTGCATCCAGACGAGGTCGTATACTACAGTATCGGGCACACTATCGCGATTGCATTGAAAACGCCAATTTTACGACGCTATTTATGGTGAACTTTAGCGATTTTAACGCAAATCCGTGGAAAACATGCCTTATAAGTATTCATTTTTTAAATATTATCTATTACAATATTTTACGTAAAACATTGAGAAAAAAAGAAAATAGACTTCAAAGTAATTTTTTTATGAATAACTCAAAAACTACTCGTCAGACCTTAATTAATTCATATAATTAACCGCAATGGTTATCGTTTCGATTTTTACTGAGGGCAATCATTATATTGAAAGTATTATCATTACTCCATTCTGGTAAGCCAAAAAGGCTGCTGAAAAAATTTTCTTTTTTTAATTTAGAATTTGTTGTTTATATTGTGCGTTAGAGTGAAAAAGAACAAATGAGAGATAAAAAATGGTAAGAAAGATAGGAAGCAAAGTTGAGTGGCAAAAAAGGTTTGAGGAAAGGTTGACCTTCGAGAACACAGTATCAATGATACTGGAATAAGGTCATATAAAAAGCATGAGGCATGTATGAAGAGGTTAATGATAGTGGACGAGGTAAAAAGTATGCAAGGACCGTCTCTATTACGCTCTTCTCTCAAATGGAACTCAACGCAGCACTTTGCTTTGTTACCAGTGCGAGGAAATGCAAATACTAAATATTAATTATCATAAATATTTAATATATCCTGAAGTGAGAATTGAACCTACAACCTGTCGCGTCTACAGTCACACACTTGTGCCTCTGCGCCACAACAACTTCAAAATAAGTAAAAATAAACTTTTACTTTAACCATACTATGCTTAAACTCAAGAGACACACTCTGCAAAGATTCTCATTGTTCTAACGTTCAGTGGAAATAAGCTGAAGTACCTAATAACAATATTATTTAATTCACCTCTTAGGTATTATTACTTTCGTAATGATGTTCTAAATAATACGTTAATTTCTACTATGAGTGGATTTGACTATGTTTTCTTGTATACAATAGTTCATACATAGCTTCCCGTTATATCCCGCATATAGCAGGGTAGGCAGAGGGAACCTAGTGTTAAGACAATCCGTTCCCCACTTTCCGCCGAAATGAAGCATTGCGTGCCGAGTGGCGGAAGTCAAACCCGCGCTTTGCCTTGTTACCAAATCAGAAAATGAAAGAATCCATTTCCTAGAGTGGGAATCGAACCCACAACCTGTCACGTTTACAGTCGCTGGCTTATGCCTCTGCGTCACGACAGGCGTAGAAATATATCTATATACAAATTTATATTTGTTGTGACCAATATACACAAATTAAACGCACGCAATGCCTCATTTCGGCGGAAAGTAGGGAACGGAGTGTTTTAACACTAGGTTCCCTCTACCTACCCTGCTATATGCGGGGTACAGCGTGAAGCTATGTATGTATGTATATATATATATATATATACATACATGTATGTATGTTCATGTATGTATGTATATATTTTTGTGGCCTGTAACCTTTTCGTAATATAACGACGTAACGACATAATACTATAAATAAATACTCATTTATATTTTATAGGCTATAAAAGTTAGCCTCGGAATGCCGCGTAATTAACTTTGTAGTAAATAGCTCGGATTTGTTTTATGATTTCCAACGAAACGAAAAGTGAAAGCTTTTAAGATAACTTTTTGAGTAATTAAAGTACTGAAAACGTACAAATTTTATTATAATTTAACTTTTTTTTGAATTTCATACTAGCTCTTTTTGGGGATTTGCTCGCGTTTCTTAAGTGATTGTCAATGATCGTTAGAAAATATTTATTTAATATAAGGTAATAATAATAATAATAAATTGAGGCCATAGGCGCAGTGGGATAACGTCTATGGATTCGATTGCCACACGGGGAATAATTAAACTTTAAAAATAATATATTTTTACTTATCCATGTACAAATGGGCCACATGAGAAGCACTATCATATAAAAAAAGATTCACCAAAATTGGTTTATCCAATAAAAAGTTATACGATAACACAAAAAAATAATCGAATCGGTAATCGAATCGAATAATTGAATCGGTTGAATGTACTGTGTGTAATGTACTGTAATGTATCTAACTCATTCTCTCTCTCTTAAATATTTAAGTATTTATTTCTTAATCGTGACCATTTTTCGTTACATTAACATCCAAATTACGATTCTAAAAGATATTCCAGAAAGATATTAAATTATTTTCAGTTGAAAATCACAAAAAAATTGAAAGCTTTCAGTGAAAACGAGATTTTTGAGTAGCACGCATCGAACACGACTATTGCATCTCCATAGCATTATTGACGGTTATGGGTCTGGAAGTAAAGCCAATACGCCAAGCTTTGCGCAGCTTTTAGTATACAAATGAAAAAGTAACATTTTAATAGTAAAAGGGATTTATTAACATTTGCATATAAAAGATTTCTACTCAATTCAGCGGAGAGTGGGAAACGGACATGTTAAGAGAACGGAGTGTCTTAACACTAGTGTCTTAGGTTCCCTCTGTGTACCCTGCTATATGCGGAATACAGCGTGAAGCTAAAAAAAAAGATTCTTACAAGGGGCAATGATTACATTTTAATTATTTTCATTGGTAGGACAAAATGCGGCGTTGAGTTCTGTCATTTAATATGCAATGTCTTGAAATCGGGAAGCGGCGAAAGAAGTGTCTCTATATTAGGTTTTCTATAACTAATCATCTGTGCAATAAAGCGTGAAGCTGCATGTTATTCTGTATATGGTACGGTGTTGAGTTCCGCCACTTAATTCATAATTCATAACAATTTCGGGACACTAAATTATAGGCTATGCGTGATAAGCTGCTTTTCACTTTTCCGCTTTCATACAGCAAAATGCAGTGTTTAGTTTCACCGTGTAACACGTCATATGTCAATGTCTATTGACATTGATCCTGAATTCAGAAGGAAAGTGAAGACCAGAGTCTCTTAACACTAGGTGCTTCCAGTGGAGCTATGTTCAATCTTAAAAATAGTTTCAGAGTTGGTCACCAACATTTGGCAATGATTTTCACTTAAGGGATCTGCATCCCCTACGCAGGGGACGGTGGACAGTTTTGTTTGTATTTGCGATTTTTGCTAATTCGAACCGGCGACAAGGGGGCTCTAATGGAATCTCGTAAAGCCTTTGTTTATATGATGGGATTTAATTCGTCTATCTACTTTGATAGTACTGTGAGTGAAAAATCGGTTTACTTTCTGGTCAATCCTGGATAAGCTGGGTGTGTAGATTTTTGGCAAGTCCTCTAAGGAAAATATTGTTAGTTGTCGTGTATTAATTTAAAAAAAATGCCTGAATTACATTAAATTATGAATAATTAAAAAATATATTTATATTTTTAAAAAAGAATACTTGTGAGTGCTTGCAGAGACACTTCGTTCCAGAATCGAAGTCATGTGTCATCGCTTTTTTTTTGGTTCCTGAGAAGAAGTTCGAAGATGGCAGTAATTCTAACCCACAAAGTATTCAGGATCATCTGGAAACCTATTTTAATAAAAAAATATAAAGGCTGTCTGGTTGCCTTTTTTATTGCTGATTTCTTAATTAATTATTTTCTAGAAGCATTCCAAATAATATCAATAAGGGAAAGAAAATTTGAAGGGGTGAATTTCTCATCTTAATTTCTAACAGGTCATTGAACGATCCAACAATAAGACGGTAACTATTCAAGCATCCCCATCGAGATTAAAACGATACAATTAATGTATGCACCGTTTTCATAATATTAGCATACTTGCACAATTAGTGAGGGTCAGTGGTTAGCTCATACCGGCTCGGTATAAATTAGTAATAATTTATAGCAAAAAATTATAATTCTGTTTAATTTTAATTTGCTGTAACTTTTTGAATTAAAAATTTGAGGCCTATGTTAATTTTTTTTTGTGTCTATTGTGGCTTTTAACAGCGGCTGATTAAGAGTGTATGTCATTTTTTATTATTTATGTTGAGGTTAGGCGGTTAACAGTAGTAGTACGATTCCTTCTTGGAGGCTTATTTATAATTTCGTAAGACGATAGTAATTTTAAGTTAAACAGGATGTTGTATATGTCTGTAATTCTCATAGAAAGTAAAGAACGTAATGTATTGATACTAACTTAGGTTCTCCCTACTAATTCTGCTATATGGAAAAGCAAAAAAATTTAAAGTAGCAATTTTATGACCAAATTAAGCAAATTTGCCTCTATATTACCTTTTAAAATGGAAATAAGGAAAGTAAAAGATTTTTTTTTTATAACTTCACGCTGTATCCCGCATATAGTAGGGTAGGCAGAGGGAACCAGAGACCCTAGTGTTAAGACACTCCACTCTCTTTCAACAATTCCGTTCCCCACAACAACAGTAATAGTTATTTTACTTTTTTTTTTAAATTAATGAATACAAATGAGTTTCATAAATAATTACAGTAATATACTACACTCACGTATGGACGTTTCGATGTATATAAAAATTTCATTAGACACACTCACCCCGCGTCTCCCCTACTGTCCGGTTTTATAGTACTTCGAGTACGGTTGGTGAATTTAATGCTTTTCCGATATTGATGCAATTTACAATAAAGTGTCAACGAGTTATAAACTATAGTCTGGTGGTATCTTTATCTTTGGTTATTATAAAATAATGGAATTTCCTTTATATATATAAAATCGAGTGTCACTTGATAAAAAATGTTTGAATTTTCTTTTTTTTTCATGATTTTTTTTAGCTTTACGCTATATCCGGGCAGAATGGAACGCCAACCGCTACGGCTCCTGTTCATTTTTTCCGCCTCGTAAATTGAATGCTTAATTTAATTTTAAAATCTAACTAACTTCTTATATGTCAAAAGTGTCAGTAGTATTATTTATATTTAAAACATTCATAATTATTGTCAATTATTCCTGGGTTTGATTAAATAGAATGCAGTATTAGAATGCATCAATTAACAAATTATATTTCTAATTTAATCAAGAAAATTTAATTAACGGAAACGTTGAAAAAGAATGGAGTGTCTTAACACTAGGTTCTCTGGTTCCCTCTGCCTACCCCGCTATATGCGGGATACAGCGTGAAGTTAAAAAAAAAAATAAAAAAATGTAATCAAGAATAAAGGACACTCCTTTCTGAATCTAACTCTTTGCTTATAAAACAAGTAGCAAAACAAAGCTACACACTCTTTCCCGAATAACAGGGCAATCAGAGAGAATGACATAAAAAGTTACTTTGCCTTTTCCTGCCCAAAATTTAGACCACGACATGTAAAGTGGCTAAGGCGGTCCTGTCCTGTTATGAACCAATCGTGCTTACATTCAGATAATTTCACAAGAGCTTTACAACAAGTACAAAACGGATTAAAAAGATACAACTTAGAAAAAATAATACCAAATCTGCCAACCATACATCGAACACATCACAAAGAGAAGGCACAAATTTACGCTTAAATTACCCAGCGCAGTGCGATTTGCATCCAATACGATACGTATGCAAGGGGATGTTGTTACGTCATGTGAATTGACACCCACGATTCAATTAGCTTAGGCTTGATACTAGAGCGTGTTACAAGTGTGGAGTGGGTTTTGTTACTTTTTTAGCGAAATTTACACGGTTCGTTTACCTAATTTTGTTTTTAGTTATTCTCAGTTTTACACTTTATCTCGGAAAGTAGAGTAGGCATAGAGATATTAGTGTCAAGACACTCCACTGACTACTTTCGTGTTGAGTGGCTGAACACAGCCCATAACTAAAAGTGTTTGCAGTTAGACATTAAAAAATAGCCTACGAGATAACTATATAAATATAGAGTGTTAGACATACTACGAGACATCGCTTGTGCGAACAAAGAGTATCCTTTTTTTTTTTAAATCACGCAGTATCCCGCATATAGCAGGGTAGGCAGAGGGAACCCGAGAACCTAGTGTTAAGACACTCCGTTTTCTTTCAAGAAATCCGTTGCCCACATTCCTTGTTGAGTGGCGGAATTCAACACCGCACTTTTCTTTGTTACCAAACCCAGAAAATGAAAATACTTCATTTCCTGGAGTGGGAATCGAACCCACAACCTGTCGCTTTACAGTCGCACACTTGTGCCTGTGCGCAACGACAGGTGTATCCTCTAAGCATATAAAATGCTATGTAATATATTATCTATCTCATCTTAATAAAATATTAGATATTCGCGATTTTTACAATTATTAAATGAAATTATTTCAACCGGTGTCTACCTGTGACCACGGAGTACTGTAAAGTGTTCAAAAAGCCTGGTCTCCAAAACTGTTTCCAAATACTAAAATATACGCGATTAATTCGGTTAAATAGTTTTATTTAATACAGTCTTATCCTTTCACCTCCTATAAATTTATATCTTTATTTCTTTATCGTGACGCATTTTCGTTACATTAAACAAATCACGTCAAAAAGATTACTTCCCTATATCTATCAGTCCAGTTCAGTTCAGTCATTACCACCAACCACTACAAACAACATCAAACAATGGTCACGTGTCAACACCATAAATAAAATGAGGGTACGTCACGAATTAAAAAGCTCCGTGCATTCAATTTGTACACTAGCCAAGGGATTTATGAGGAACATTATGGGGAGAGACGACGGTTGCATAAATTAAATTGTGAGTTCCAAATGGGTATAGATGAATTAATGTAGTGTGGTGTAGTATATTTTTGAAGGTAGTTACAGAAAATTTTGTGAGAAAACTCTTCGTTTTCCACTTTTTGAACGAATTTAGGATGTTGGATTTTCAGTATTGAAGCTCAACCGTGTTTTGTTATTAGAGTGAGGAAATAATTTTACAATTTTCATTTTGAAAGTCATGATGACGAAGTTATAGTACGGCACGATGAGACAGCATCTGAATGAAATCACGATGGTGTTGAATTCGATTCCCATTCGAACGAATGCTTATATTAAAGTTATTTTCCCGCGCCTGTTCTGGTATGATAAAGCGCGTTGCTGAGTTCCGCCAGTAGTTGGGCAGTGGAGAACGGGAATCTTGATACTAGTTCTTTCTACCTTTTCCTTTCGGAATAAAGCGTGAACCTGAAAAATCTTCATTTTCGCAAGTATCTATCGAACCCACAACAAATCGTGTTTACGCTGTATTCACTGTACCACTGCACCACAACAGTCATTAATGATTTTTTTTTAACTTCACGCTGTATCCCGCATATAGCAGGGTTGGCAAAGGGAACCTGAAAACCTAGTGTTAGGACACTCCGTTCTCTTTCAACAAATCCGTTCCCCATTAATGAATATAAAATGTTAAGATACTCCATTCTCCGTTATGAAATGAAAATATTCCTGAAAGCTCTTGCAATACTTTATCTGTGGCAGTCCAAAATATCTTCACTCGTGTCCTACGTCCCGCTATGAAGGGGTTAAAAATCGTGAATTATTATAGCGGATGTGCACCGTTATTATGATTTATGCTAATACGGAACTAAAGTTTGTTTGTGCTTTCCAAGCCTTAGTATTGACTTATGTAGTTTGATAAAATGGCTTATAACCTACAGAGACAATAGTATTAGGACACTCCATTCTCCATTTTCCGCGCAAAATTGAGTTATTTTGTGTTAGCGGATCCCAACTCTGCGTTTTTCTTATCAGAATGGCAATTTGTTTTTAAATATATTTATTTCCGCGAATCAAATCCACAACCAATTAAAGTTATATATTTATTAATATTTAAATTAGTGTCATTTTTCCACTCTGGTAAAACAAAGCGTGGCATTGTTATCCACCACTCAATACGCAATAACTCTATATCGGGAGGAAAGCAGAGAACAGAGTCTTTAACTCTACGTTCTCTCTGCTTACTCTCTTAAATTGAAAAGATCATGAAGGTTTTAAATTCTTAACTTTATATTCCAATGTACAATTATCGTACTTAAAATAAAAATAAACTATGAAAAAGTTTCTTCCTTGAAGCTAGTCGTGACGCAACTAAACGTGTGACCATAAACGTAATAGGTTGTAGGTTCGATTCCCACTCCAGGAAATGAAAATATTAATTATTTATAATAATTACTATTTAATATTTTCATTTCCTCGCTCTGGTAATAAGGCAAAGCGCAGCGTTGAGTTCCGCGACTCAGCACGCAATGGCTCAATTCGACGGAAAGTGGGGAACGAAAATAAGAGAACGGAGAGTCTTAACACTAGGTAGGTTCCCTCTGCCTACGCTAGTATATGCGGGATACAGCGTGAAGCTAAAAAAGATTTCTTCAAGCTATAACCTTACAAAGAAGAAGAATAATTAATCAATTACAAGCTTACTTCCAAAGGAACACTGAGAAACCTATCTGGCTACTTCCTGTTATTTTAGGACTATTCTTATGTAAAATAGCTTTAATATTATTTAATTCTACACAGTCTAGCGAATGAAGCGAAACCGCTAACGGGAGGTATTTGGACTTATCTTACACCGTATTTTTGAACTAAAGGAAGAAATTTTCAATTCGACTGCATTTTTTTGTGTGTTATCGAATAACTTTTTACTAGATATATATATTTTGATGATCCTTTTTTATATGATAGCTAGTACTTTTGATATGGTTCCATTTAAATTTAGTTGACATCTGGGTGTAGTTTTTGAGTTATTCGTAATAATTGTATTTTTTGTACATTTTTTTGAAATTGTTTTTTTTTTTAAATATTAATTATTTGTTACACGCTTTTTTCTATATAGCAGGGTAGTCGAAGATATCTAGTGTCAAACACTCCGTTCTCCACTTTCATGCTTTTACTCCAAAGTAGACATGTACAATTTTTCAAAATAAATAGGTATTATTAGTATTGCTTTATTAAAGAATGAATAAATTATTAATTAAGAAATAGCACGCTAATTAGACACATTAAAGTATAAAAAATAAAAACAACATAAAATAAATAATTTTGAATGAACGCCTGTCATGGCGCAGAGGCACAAGCGTGCGACTGTAAACGCGATAGGTTGTGGGTTCGATACCCACTCCAGGAATTGGAATTTTTCATTTCCTGGGTTTGGTAACAAGGCAAGGCGCGGCGTTAAATACCGCCACTCAGCACGCAATGCCTCAATTCGGCGAAAAGTGGGGAACGGAATTGTTGTAAGAGAATGGAGTGTTTAAACACTAGGTTCTCTGGTTCCCTCTGCCTACCCTGCTATATGCGGGATACAGCGTGAAGTTAAAAAACAAAAGAAAAGTAAAATTATTACCTGCCGTGAAAAGTATGCAATTATAATTGTATTTACAATCACGCCAGGTACAAAAATATTGATTAAATGACAAATTAGTATTAGCAATTAATATACAATATCGATTAGCGGAGTGTCTAAGCACTAGGTTCACTTTGATTACCCTATGCGGAATAAACCGTGAAAATGTTTTTTTTTAATAATATACAAAAGTGAGGAACGGAGTGTCTTAACACTAGGTTCCCTCTGCCTACCCTGCTATATGCGGGATACAGCGTGAAGCTATGTATGTATGTATGATATACGGTGTAACAGTTAGCCTAGCGTCATTAGCTACAGTAAAACTTCTCGGATATACTAAAAGAGAAGCATTAACGAAAAAAACTTTTTATATTATTCACTAGTTCAAACACCTGGATTTGCTCTATGTTTAAAAAAGAATAAAAAATTAGTGAGAGTTTTTACATTGTAGTAAGATAAATCACAGCGTTAAGTTCCGCTATTTAATACCTAATATCTCGAATTTGGGCAAAAATTAAAGAACGGAATATTTTGACACTATGCTTCTCTCTGACTATACCCATATGTGGAATGCTGAAACGTGAAGCAGTTCTTTATAAACTTAAAATATAAAGTAGACAGATAGAAATTTAAATAATTTAAAAAATCTAGTAAAATTTTACATACATACATACATAGCTTCACGCTATATCCCGCATATAGCAGGGTAGGCAGAGGGAACCTAGTATTAACACTTTCCGCCGAATTGAGGCATTGCCCGCTGAGTGGCGGAGCTCAACGCCGCGCATTGCCTTGTTACCAAACCCAGGAAATGAAAAATTCCATTTCCTCGAGTAGGAATTGAACCCACAACCTGTCGCGTTTACAGTCGCACGCTTGTGCCTCTGCGCCACGACCGGCGATGTCTTTATTAATACTAAAATATTTTTTATTTAATTACAAATTGGCTTGAAGACCAATTAAATTCAGCGTTTATTTATACTTTGAAGATTCATTGGGTAAATTTTACGCGTTTTTTGGCAACGAATCATTAGACGGGAATATAATCATAATATTATTTGTATTACCTTTTTAGAAATGAAAGTAATTTATAAATTACTTGATAGATTTTCTGATTTTTTTTAGCTTCACGCTGCATTCCACAAATAGCAGGATAGGCAGAGGGAACCTGAGAACCTAGTGTTAAGACACTCCGTTTCCCACTTTCCGCCGAATTGAGGCATTGCGTGCTGAGTACCGGAACTCAACACCGCGCTTTGCCTTATTACCTTGTTGTTGGAAATAAAAATACTAAACTTTACATTTCCTGTAGTGGCAATCGAACCTACAACCTGTCGCGTTTACAGTCGCACGCTTGTGCCTCTACGCCACGAGAGGCACAGTTTTCTTTTTAATTATACACGTATCATTAAACACAGAGACTCTAGTCACTACGGGCGTCGTACTAGTATGGTAATCAGGTAATCTAATTTGCATCGAACTTGGCAGTGTACGGCAATGCCACGAATTTGCCAAATTGAGCCTCCCTCACCGACGTACAAGTGGGTTTTATTGCTTTCACTTCTATTTTATGTTTTAGTATGTAATGTCTATTCATGTATAATGAAAATATCTGTAACCTAACGCCACGTATATGTTTTTTAATACATATTGTGTCATTCGGGTACGCGGATCAACTCGTAGTATATACTCGTATAATAAGCATACATACATATCTTCACGCTGTATCCCGCACATAGCAGGGTAGGCAGAGGGAACCTAGTGTTAAGACACTCCGTTCCCCACTTTACGCCGAATTGAGGCATTGCGTGATGAGTGGCGGAACTCAATGCCGCTCTTTGCCTTGTTACCAAACCCAGGAAATGAAAAAATCCATTTCATGGAGTGGGAATCGAACCTACGACCTGTCGCGTTTACAGTCTCACGTTTGTGCCTCTGCGCCACGACAGGCGTTAATTAAGATATAATCAAGATTTTATATTATACATATTAAGACGCATGAAGAAGTTGATGACTGTGACGAGGCGAGAGACATATGCAGGGTCCTTGCTTATTTCTTTCTCCTCCTCCAGTAAACGATGCTTCGTTATCTCTTCCTAACTCACTAGAAAAGAAGTAAACTCTATCTCAGAACAGAATAGAATAGATAAAGAATGAAGGTAAAAATATACTAGGTTCCTTCTGCTTATCCATACCTTATATTCGTAAATTGCGTAAAGCCAGACATATATTCCTTCTCTAAGAAAAATATTTTTAGTCCTAAACATTTTACACGTACAAAGATCAAAGTAAGTAGACAATAAACTATAAAAAAGAGGTAAACAAAACGCTATGTAATACTCACGTACTATGTTACCTTTTATATGCAAGAATATTATATAATAAGAATATATCATATTTGAGGCTAGTCGTGGCGTTGAGGCACAAACGTGCGACTGTACACGACTGGTTGTGGGTTCAATTTCCACTCCAGGAAATGTAAAAGCTTAGCATTTTCATTTCCTGGGCTTGGTAACAAGGTAAAGCGCGGCGCTGAGTTCCGCCAATCAGCACGCAATGCCTCAGTTCGGCGGAAAGTGAGGAATGGTTCCATCCGTCTACCCTGCTATGCAGGATTAAGTTTGACCGTGAGTGTGATTGTGAGGCTGGTAATGGGTTCGATTCCCACTAGGAGACTATTACTTAAATTATTTTCATTTATCCACTCTCATAAGACAAAGCGCCACTCAACATGCAATATCTAGAATTCGGGCACAAAGTGAGGAACGGAGTGTTTTGATACTAGGTTATCTCTGCCTACCAAGCTTTGAGAGAAAGGATTAAGCTAAAAAAATACTTACATACATACATAGCTTCACTCTGTATATCACATATAGCAGGGTAGGCAGAGGGAACCTAGTGTTAAGACACTCCGTTCCCCACTATCCGCCAAGTTGAGGATTTTATGGTTTTCTTTGGTAATATACTATGATGCCAAAACATGGCTTTGACTTCCACTACTTAACACATAATATCTCAAACTGTCGCTGACTACCCTGCTATACAGGAAAAAGCGTGAAGTTCTAAAAAACTTCTTGCAATTGATGCAACAAAATTTCTTAAAACAAGCAAAGAAAACTCAATTAAAGTAGATTTTAAAAGTTCAAACTGTCATATGGTAGAGAGGTAATTTTAACCGACGTTGTCACTTTTAGTAACATAGTGTGTGTAATTGAAGTACTTTGGAAGTACTTGCTGTAAGTTTAGTTAGCTAGTTTATGTTCAGCATAAAGCTAAATAACTAAAAAGATAGCAGCTTCACGGTTTTTACATTTTCGAAGGGTGAGAGTGAATATAGTGTCAAGACACTCCGTTAATCTCTCCGCTCGTATTAAAGATGCAGCATGTTAAGTAAAGGAAGCAAATTTTTGTAAAAATCTCTCTATAGAGATGCTAACAGCATAAATAAGTTGTAACAAGCGTAAGAGAATTTCGAAGCAACTGGATTAGAAAGCATAGCTTAGCGGTCAGAGCGCTTGGACGATATCCAAAAGGCGTGGGTTCGAGTCCCGCAGCGTTCAAATTTTTATACGTTTCCTAAATAGGTTTTTTTAAAGTAAAGGAATTGAACGTCGAGCTTTAAGTACTAACTATTTTTATATATTTCTAGTAAGTTCTTTGGTTTTCATAGTTATTAGATGCTAGATAATTACATATCGCACAAAAAAAGGTCGCCAGGAGTGTATTGACTATAAAATTGCAAAAAAACAAACTCTGACATCTTAATCACCCTAAAAAAAAGGTCATCACCAAAATTCTATAGTGAAATTAGTAAATACCTTCACATCCTATACCGGCTTTCCTAAATATACCGGCTTCTCTAAAAATTACTGATTTGCCTAACTAAAATTTTCACCCTCGCCGCTGCAACATGGAATGTCTTTAATTTGAGCGGAACCGGAGAACGGTATATTTAGACACTACGGTTTTCTGAGTACCCTACCTATATATGGGAAAAAGTAAAAAGCTAAAAAAAATACAAATTTTCAAACGCCATCATTCAAACATTAATACCAAACAAAAATATTGAACAAATCGCCAAAAGCATATTTATAGCGTGTCACAAATCATGTCCTATATGACGCGGTCCCGCTGTGACAAATGACGTAATAAGTTGTGACGTCCCGTTGTATGTAAGTAGCTTGTAATATCTAGTTATGGATAGAAAAACTTTTCTATTGTAAACTGACTACAAAAGAGTATCTTCAGAAATCTGATTTTTTATGTAAATCTACGCATATCCTACTTATTATTGCGCAAATTCGAAAGTAATTCTGTCTCTTCTGTCTGTCTGTCTGTCTGTTACGCTCACGCCTAAACCACTGAACCGCCGATTTTGATGAAATTCGGGTATAAAGATAGAACTGAACTTGGGAAAGGACATAGATAATTTTTTATCGCTGAAAAAATGATAGACAGGTTGAAATAGGGGATGAAAGTTTGTATGGTGTAGTATCTAAAGTCTTTTTATTGTCAAACATAAAATCATGTAAGATTGTTTAACTGTTTACAATCTTTGACACATAAAAACCACTTAAACCAGATTTTGACACATGTCTAGACCTTGGAAAGACTATTTATAGGGATACTCTTTCCTTATCATATCGCGCGATATAACCGAAATTCACACGCGGGCGAAGCCGAAAAATAACCGATTTTGATGATTCCTATTTTCTTTTGACGCTTCATCGGCGCAGCAGGCATGAGCGTGCGACTGTAAGCGCTTATTAGGCCTGATAGGTTCTGATCTTCCAATCGAGGAAATAGCTTCATTTCTGCGGCTTGGTAACAAGGGGCAAAGCGCGGCGTTGAGTTCCGCCAGTCAGCACGCAATGCCTTAATTGGGCGGAAAGTGAGGAACTGGTCTTAACACTATGTTCTTAGGTTCCCTCTGCCTACCCTGATATATGCGGGATACAGCGTGAAGCTAATTAAAAATATATATGTATAGTGCGACTGAAGTTGTCCTATTTAAATTTTGTACAGATCTAATGAGTAGTTATTGAGTCATTCGCGTTAATTTCACTTTTTAATGAATTTTATTTGAAAACGTTTCTTTCTTTGTTAAAAGCCTAGTTGTGCTATTTAGCTTCACGCTTCCCGCTAACCAGTTTAGTCAGAGAGATCGTAGTGTCCAGACACTATTTTCTTCACTTTCGGCAACGCTCAGCTTTGCATTACAAGATTTGATCCTTACTTTGGTCAAAATACATTTTTATTTTTGCGGCATTAAGTCACAATACTCAAATTATCGAAAAACGGAGTGTCTTAACACTATACTTAGTCTACTTACTCTGCTATATGTAAAAAAGTACAAAAAAGAACAAATATTAAAAATATCTACTAAAAATAAATTTCTAAGGAAAATTTAGCATCAATAGCACGATGACTTTCCTTGGCTCGCTTTTTACAACCGGAAACGGAAACCGTTCGAGCCTTCAGGAAATGCTAGCGTGTTTGGGGTAACGGTAGTAACACAATTCTAAATGTGTATTTTTAACCGATTTCAAAAAGGGGGTTAACAATTAGATTGTATTTTTTATGTGTGTATATAACTATTTATTGGGTGAACCAATTTTGGTGTTCTTTTTGTCATATGATAGCTAGAACTTTTGATGTGGTCCAATTTAAATTTATTTAAGATCTGACGAGTAGTTTTTGAGTTATTCGTATTTCGTAAATTTTGTCTGGCTCTTTCTACTTAATAATATACTACAGCATCACTATAGTTAGGTATAGATGTGAAAATAATCATTTTCATCATACGTAAAGATACAAGAATAATTTAGAATTCTATAATAGTCTGATAAAGTAAAAGTGGGTGAATTTTTGTATACATATATTTTTTTCAGCTTCACGCTGTATCCCGCACATAGCAGGTTAGACAGAGGGAACCTTAGAACCTAGTGCTTAGACACTCCGTTCTCTTTTAATATTTTCGATCGACACTTTTCACGCTTTGCCTTGTTACCAAACCCAGAATATGAAAAATTCCATTTCCTAGAGTGGGAATCGCACCCACAACCGGTCGCGATTACAGTCGCGCGCTTGTTCCTCTGCGCCACGACAGGCGTTATAGGCATCTAAACAGATTTAGATAAAGCTTTACAGTTATACCTAATTATCCTATTTCCCCGCTCTGATAAGACAGCGCGGTGATGGGTTCCGCCACTTAACATACAATGACTTGAATTCCGGCGGTAAGTGGAGAACGGAGTGTCTTAACACTAAATTCTCTGACTTCTTTTATCAGCTCAATAAGCTATTAAATAAACTTTTGAGGCAAATCCGCTACAATTTCGTTACAAATTGCCGTTATCTCGTTATAGGCCTACAAACAATCAGAACTAAACTATAAAAGGCAATAAAGAGTTTGTACGAGGTGATAAAACGTATAATGCGATACAAAGTTATAATCAGAAAGTGTTTTCTTGCTATATTTAAATATACTAGTGTCTCCGTTGACGCGTTAACAACGCGTTATCTTTAGTAATGTATATGTAATTTTGTATAAACAACAACACAATAACAATGTGTAACATTTATTTTATTAATTAAATATAGTTTTTTTGCATTATTTTTTAAAAATATTAGCGTTTTGCACTCTTTCTCTATATAAATTTCATGCTACTCCGTTCGCGTAATTTTAGAAAAAAGGGATCCAAAGTTTTTGCTTTACGTATTTATATATAGATAATGATAATAACATATTTACATAATATGTACATATATACAAGACTTGACATAGATCCACAAGGCAAAGCGCGACGTTGAGTTCCGCCACTCAGCACGCAATGACTCAATTCAGCAGCAAGTGGGGAACGAAAATGTTAAAAGAGATTGAAGTGTCTTTACATTTCTCTGGTTCCCTCTGTCTAACCTGCTATGTGCGGGATACAGCGTGAAGCTGAAAAAAATATATGTATACAAAAATTCACTTACTTTTACTATATCTAAGGAACAGTATTTTATTTCTAATTTATTTCCTATGCTAATATAATACGCCTGTCGTGGCGCATAGGTACGACTGTAAAGCGAAAGGTTGTGGGTTCGATTCCCACTCCAGGAAATGAAGTATTCTCATTTTCTGGGTTTGGTAACAAGGCAAAGCGCGGCGGTGAGTTCCGCCACTCAACACGCAATGCCTCAATCTGGCGGAAAGTGGGGAACGGATTTGTTGAAAGAGAACGGAGTGTCTTAATACTATGTTCTCAGGTTCCCTCTGCCTACCCCGCTATATGCGGGATTTAGCGTGAAGTTAAGAAAAAAAAAAGTATTTTAATTCTAAATTATTTCCTATACTTATGCAATATAAATAAAAATCTAAGAAACGTCAGAATCAATAACTAGTAGTGCAAAATCTATTGAAAGCACATTGAACACCTAACCGGGTGACATCGGTTTTCACTTACCTCTTAGTGAGGTGATCGATTGATCGGTACACCGCTTAGAGGTTTAGAAATTTAAATTTAAGTTAGGTATAAATTATTAGTTACGTATATATGTATATATATATTTAGAGAGAAGGCAGAGGAAACAGAGGACCTAGTGTTAAGACTCTCCGTCCTTTTAAGATTCCCGTTTTTCTCATTTAGTCGAATTGAGGCATTACGCCACTCAGCAAGTGGCGGCACTCAACGCCGCGCTATTTCTTATTACCAGAGATAGAACTGAATGTACGTATATATTATTGCCCAATTACACAAAATATTTATAAATGTCTTTCTTCTGATGTATGAGCTATATTACCGTAAATATAAAATATAAATAAAACAACTAAAATAGCTAAAATTCATAATAAAACTTTATTTAAATCTGTTTAGTATTTTCTGCGTGAAGAAGTAAGTGTGAGTATATACTTATATAAGTAAGAGTATTCTCCGCGAAAACAAAGAGTTCGTTTCCTCCACTCAGAGGAAATTTAAATTTAAACTTTGTATAAAAAGTGCAAAACGGAGTGTCTTGATTCTAAAAACTCTCTACCTAACCTATAATAAGTAAATAATTAAGATTTTAGCACTAAAAGTTAACATTATTACGAATAACTCAAAAACTACTCGTCTGATCTTAACTAAACTTACTTTAAATGGGACCACATCAGAAGCATTAGCTATCAAATAAAAAAAACATATCAAAATCGGTCCACCCAGTAAAAAGCTAAACGGTACAACACACATAAAAAAAGTTGAATTGAGAACCTCTTTTTTGATATCTATTAATAAATATGCACATATAATTAAATTTATTCTTATCTAACTAGGAAACAAACCCACTCTATCCTCCCAGTTAAGAACATACACAATGGGTACCCTATTCATCAATTAGGGGTGACGGCAACTCTAAATGGCATTTTATTCAAAGGGTTGAGGCAAATGACCGGTCCGAAGGGATCACATGCATATTATATTAATAAGAAATGATGTGATGGTATTGTTTAGGTTTGTATGTACGAGGTTTTAGATTCAATTCCGGTTTTAATATTTAGATGCCTGACGTGGCGCAGAGGCACAAGAGTTCGATTGTAAACGACAGGTTGGAGTCTTGCTGCAGGAAATGTACATATTAAATATTAATTTTTTTTTTAACTTCACGCTGTATCCCGCATATAGTAGGGTAGGCAGAGGGAATCTGAGAACCTAATGTTAAGACACTCCGTTCTCTTTCAACAAATCCGTTCCCCACTTTCCGCCAGGTTGAGGCATTATTGTAAATATTTACAATAATTAATATTTAGTATTTGCATATTTATTGCTCCGGTAACAAGGGAAAGGGTAATACATAGGGTATTACAGTGATGAAGAAGAATGTGCTTAGGTTGCAAGGACGAATGATGAAAGAATGGTTAACCAGATGTTTGACGTAAAAGCGAACAGCAAGAGACGTAGGGGGAGATCTCGTTTGACTTTCGACGAGAACACAGTATTAATGGTACTGGACAGGCAGGTCATGTAAAAAGCATAAGGGACCTCCCTAATCCACTTACATGATGAGTGACAGTAGATGAGGCGAAGGAAGTTTGCAGGGACTGTAGACGCTCCGTTCTCTCTGGCTACCATGCTAGGGATAATTTTTCCTATCCCCTATTCCCACCCATCCTTTCCCCAAAACGTGATGGTCCTGATAGCGAAATACTACATTGTCCTCCACTTCCATCTATATCCTCTAGGTTGGCAACGCGTTTACAACACCTCGGTATAGTAACTGTCCAACCACTTACCATCAGGTGGTCCTTCTGTACGTTCGCCTTCCGTTATCCATTAAAAAAAAATAGGATTTCCCCCATACCAAGATATAGGCAGACTTATCTTCGCCTTTCGTCCACATTCGAGATATTGCATATTAAGTGGCGGCACTCAACGCCGTGTGTATGACTAAAGCCAAAAAAAAGCTACCAATTAGGGGCGTTCGAACCCATAACCATTGTATTTATAGACAGATAATGTCCCACTGTGCCATGAAGGGCTCGATAGCGTGTTATTATAAGTTCCATACTTATTCACTCTTATTTAGCATCTCTCTCACGTCTAATTGATGGATTTGCTCGGGTCACGACGGTCGGGTGACTTTCACGTTACTAAGTCTTCGTTAAATAGAATTATTTTATATTTATATGTCACTTATATTTATTTTCACTTATTTTTAGAAGGAAAGAAACCTTGTTATACTTCAATCGTCAATTTCTAATAATTTGATTTCTCCCACGTAAAGTGTCGTGTGCTAATAAAATATTAATGTTTTTACTGAAAATTACAGTAATTTATTCATAATTTTTTTATAAAAACTATATTTACATGTTTAGTATAATAAAGAAATCATGTAAAAATTTTGAACTTAATGAGTTAGAGATTAGTGTTTTTTTTTTTTTTATGGGTAACGGATGGCAAACGAGCAGAAGGACCACCTGATGGTAAGTGGTTACCTTCGCCCATGAACATCTACAAAACCAGAGATGTTGTAGATGCGTTGCCAATCTACAGAATACAGATGGAAGGGGAGGACAATGTAGTAGTCCGCTATCGGAACCATCACATTTTCGGGAAAGGATGGGTGGGAAAGGGGAAAACCTGGCTTACATGCCATCGAACCGGAACACATCATAAGATATTTGGCGGTTCGTCTTTGACATGATAGTGGTCGCGAGCCAGACGGAGGACGAACCTCCTACCACCAAAAAAAGTTAGTGTCAAGAAACTCCCTTTTCTTGACGGTAGAATTCGAGATATTGATCTAGACCAATGATTCTCAACCTTTTTTTGTTGCGGCACATATTTATCAATTTCAAAATTTGGCGGCACACAACGAAGAGATAAAAATTATTTACTTACTACAATACACTATATAATTTAATAATATTAATATTATTATATATTTGCAAAATTTAGCAGCACACTTTTGAAATTTGGCGGCATACAAAAGTGCCGCGGCACAGTGGTTGAGAATCACTGATCCAGACGGTATGTTTAGGTTTTGTAGACTACCTGAACAAAGTCGCGGTACACAGCTAGTGATATATAAAAAAATAATTAAAATTTTAACAAAAAAAATGACTTCAAATAAAATAATCTAAAAAGTAACATTACGAATACCTCAAAAACTACTTATCATATGTAAACTTAAGGAAACAGCGTGAAGCTAAAAATTATCTAAACTTAAATTAACTAATACCACATTACTACCACAAGCTATCATATAAACAAAAGCTTTATCGAAATCGGTTAACTCAGCAAAAAGCTATGCGGTAACATATAAAAAATACGGAATTGGGAACCTCCTCGTTTTTACAATCGGTTGAAAATAGAAAAGCCTCCGAACATGAGAAAGTTTAAATTGAAACAAATCTAGTTAAAGTCGTTACTTATACCCGGTGCCCGGTACCTGGCTAATTTGTGCTATAATTGAATTGCCCTCTCGCTTTGCTTTGTTCGTATTATGTTTAATTGTTTTTGTGACACTGTTGTGAAAATATATTTATAAGTATTTAAATATTTTTTATTTGTTCGCTGTGGTATAGTGCGGCGTTTAGTTACGTCACTTACCACGCCTGTCGTGGCGCAGAGGCACAAGCGTGCGACTGTAAACAATTTGATTTTCACTCCAGGAAATGTAAAATTTAGTCTTTTCATTTCTTGGGCTTGATAACAAGGCATAGGGCGGCGTTGAGTTCCGCCACTCACCACGCAATGCCTCAATTCGACGGAAAGTGGGCAACGGAATTGTTGAAAGAGAATGGAGTGCCTTAGCGCTAGATTCTCTTGTTCCCTCTGCCTACCCTGCTATATACGGGATACAGCGTGAAGTTAAAAAAAAAAAGAAAAAACTTAATGTATCGATTTTACCGGAAAGAGGAGAACGAAGTGTCTTAACACTAAGTCTTATCTCCTTAGGGAAGGTTATGCGGGAAATGAAGTAAGATTATTTTTTTCTTTAGCTTCGCGCTGTATCCCGCAATATAGCAGGGTAGGCAGAAGGAACCTGAGAACCTAGTGTTAAGACTCTCCGTTCCCCACTTTTCGCCGAATTGAGGCAATACGTGCTGAGTGGCGGAACTCAACGCCGCGTTTTGCCTTGCTACCAAACCCAGAAAATGAAAATAGTAACATTTCCTGGAGTGGGAATCGAACCCACAACCTGTCGCGTTTTCTGGTGCACGTTTGTGCCTCTGCGCCACGACAGGCTTCGTCATAAATTATTTTTTATATAATCAAAGGGTTATCGAATAGAATAGTGTAAACGCAAGTGGTAGTGGGTTCAATTCCCACTTGCAGAAACGATTATTTTTGAGTTATTTTCATTCCTTTGCTTTAGTAAGACCAAACGCGAGATTAAGTTTCAGCACTCAATACACAATATCTTTAATTTTGGCAGAAAGTGAAGAACGGAGTGTCTTTGCACTAGATTCTAGTGTAAATATACTCCGTTCTCCGCAGTCAGAACTTCTGCAAAAAAAAAAATATTTTAAAATAGCATAGTAACTAATCAATCATTTTCTTTCCAGGTACGTGGTTTTCCAATACAAGTCAAAGGCTAGACTGTAAGTAATGCTTATGTCTTGAGCAAGATTAACGATACAATACTAACTTATAATTATCATCAATCATGTACTAATTTATACTAAAGTTTATTTTATATTTTATTTCTTAAAGTAACTTCTGTATTTTATATAAGTAAAGAAAATTTAAATGTTGGTGTCCATTGAACTCACAATACTTACTACTCAAATCTTTTTTAAACAGCTTCACTATTATTTTTAATTTTAAAAGTGGTAATCACACATTTTGTAAATGAAATACGTATTTAGAAAACATATAAAAATTTGAACCGCACCGGGATTCGAACCCGCGCCTCTTGGAAACCTTCCAAGCACTCTGACCACTACATCTATGGCCATGCGTTCGAAATTTTTATACGCTTGTTAGAACTTATTTTTATTGTTTTTTTGTTGTTGTTTTAGTTGCTCTAAGGGAGCGCTAAGGGAGGATTTCACCTCAGAGAGAATTTTCACTCCCCAAGGCTTAAAAAAGGCCAAAATTCAGCTGGTTCAACCAGTAGTTTGGCCTGTACGTTGTCTGTCAGTCACCCAGTAACGCAAACGTTTTATATATATATATATATATATATATAGATTAAGCCTTGCTAATAAACGTCATGAACAGTACAAACAATGTAACTTTGGAAAGTTTGGGAGTATATTACTGTATCCGGTTATTAAAGATATATGACATAATATGAAGTTTTGAAGCTATATATATATATATGAAGCTTTAGCATACATGATGCTAATAAGCTGGAAGCGTAAAGTATACGTTGCTATAGGAACGGGTATATGTAGTGTGTAATATTTGTTTTATTAATTTTATGAGCTTCTTCTTCGTAATTATAAAAAAATATAGAATTTCAGCAATATTTCTTTGACTGTGCTAAGTATCATATTCTCTTTGCATAAATTTCATAAAAATACTTTAATTTTATTTCTTCACGTATTACTATAATTATTGTAAAATATAATGCTTGTGAATAAATATATTTACTAATTTATTTATTTATTTATTTATTAAGGCTAGCCAACAATTGTTACAATTAATACATTATAATATTTTACAACAATTCATAAAATAACACCCAATTGTACAATTAATTATAGGTTAGCACCACATGCAATAATAATAATTAACAAAAAAATAATAATAATAAATAGTAATTATATAACAACTGACATAATAAAATAAAAATTGTAATTAAATTGAGTTAAATTAAAAATATTAGGTCCATAATTATCAATCAAATTTATAAATTAAAAAAAAAAAAATAATTAATTAATTCTTTAAATACACATTAAATTTTCATGTACAGTGTTTTTAAATTGTATTTAATGGTTTGGAGAGAGTCTAATATATCTAATAATGATACGGACAGTTATGACACTGAGGTCTTTCTATTAAGAAGCATGTTGTCAATTTATTATATTGGTATAATTTGCGTTGGAATAAATTCAAAATATTGATATAAAAAAATAACCTATCAATAAATCTCTGTATTTTTTGTAATTTTCTAGTCATTCTTAAAATATGTTGCTGCTTTTTTACTCTCGATTCGACGATTCGACGCCTGTCGTGGCGCAGAGGCACAAGCGTGCGACTGTAAGCACGACAGGTTGTGGGTTCGATTCCCACTCTAGGAAATGTTAGGATTTTCATTCCCTGGGTTTGGTAATAAGGCAAAGCTCGGCGTTGAGTTCCGCCACTCAACACGCAATGCCTCAATTTGGCAGAAAGTGGGGAACGGAATTGTTATAAGAGAACGGAGTGTCTTAACACTAGGTTCTCAGGTTCCCTCTGCCTATCCTGCTATATGTGGGATACAGCGTGAAGTTAAAAAAAAAACAGCCTTACACTAAAAATATGAGGTAGAATTTAACGCAAATTTTATGTTATTTGTTCAAAAACTACCGGAAATATAAACCTACCTCACCAAATATTCGTTTATTTTTAAATTATGTCAATTTCCCCGCTCTAATAAAACAAAACGCGGCGTTCAACTCCACAACTTAAGTCACATTATCTAAAATTCAGACCGAAAGCGGAAAACTGAGTGTCTCGACACTAACTTCCCTTTAACTACCTTGCTAGAAGATAAAGCGTAAAGCCCTACATTATTACAATATATATCACTTATAACTTCTATATTTATTCAACATAATTCCTATTTGACGCCGCGTCTGCATACACTGCTGGGTACATTTGCTCTGGAAACAGCGACTAAACGAGCCAACTTGTCAGTTGGCTTTGACTTGCCAACTTCTACACTGCGTATAATAGCGCTCACTATTCTATCATGAAAACATACAGAACAAAATCACGTGCGTTTATGTCGCTTCACTCTGTATCCCGCATATAGCAGGGTAGGCAGAGGGAACCTGAGAACCTAGTGTTAAGACACTCCGTTCTCTTTTAATATTTGCGTCCACACTTTCCGCTGAATTGTAAGTTTTGCGTGCTAAGTGGCGAAACTCAACACCGCGCTTTGCCTTGTTACCAGTGCAAGGAAATGAAAATACTAAATATTATTTAATATTTTCATTTTGTGGAATAGGAATCGAATTCACTTTTCTTGTTTACGTACATTGCGTGCCTCTGCGCCACGACAGATCTATACTAATATTATAAAGAGGAAACCTTTGTATTTTTGTATGTATTTTTGTATGTTTGTATTGAATAGGCTCAAAAACTACTGGACCGATTTCAAAATTTCTTTTACTATTACTTAGAAGGACTCTTCTGAATCCGTATAGGCTATATTTTATCCCGGAAAATAGATAGGATTTTTCGTGGTAGTGAAAAATGTGGAGTAAGTCGACGAAAAAACTGCCGTACGTTAATGATTCTCGCGAACGCTGCGTAAGTGGTTAGAGATGTATGGTTGACTTCTATAGAAAAGTTGTAGAACTCAGTAATGCCTACAAAAAAGTCCGCGATAGTATAAACCAAACATTTATATTTTAGCCATTATAACCACTTTTCCATAGAATAAAAGTAATTAAAATTATTAGCCTATGTTTATTGATCATATTATCGTCAAGTATTAATCCTCATCCAAATAAACTATTTATTGAGCAAGATTGTTTCAATAGCTATAAATTAATTTTTATTTTATTTCAATCCATTCAATAGATATTACGAATTTAAAATTGTAATAGGTATTAAAATGAATGATGGCCGCCGGCCGATATGTGTCGCACGGCGAAACCGCAGGGGAGGGGGGTGCACATCTACGAAGTATATAAATTTACTGAATTAATGCACTTATAAAAAACATTTTTTTTTTCGGAGAGCTTAAAAAATAAATGTCCACCCGTGCGAGGCTGGGGCGGGTCGCTAGTATATTATAAAATAAGACAGATTATAAAATAACTAAAACTATCGTTAACGTTATTCACAACCATGTGTTTCAGATTTTGGCGTAAGAATATTGGTGTCTGTTGCCGAAACTCTTAACAAAATCAAAAGTTTTAAATTATGCACTTTGTTGGTTGTGGTACAAATAAATTAAGAATTTAGTTCTCTACCTTGAAGTTAAAATGATTAAATAATAAATAATGTTTGATACGTGTTCATTTTTTATATTATTTGGGTGGCAAGCGGTGAACGGAGTGTCTTGACACTAGGTACTCTTTGAGTAACTGGAAGTTGATAGCTGCTTTTTGATATTAGGTGGGGACGCTCTGGGTTCAAGGTTTTTAGGGGAAATCGGAAAATATATATGAATCAAAAGAACTATATAAACTCTACGTTGAGATAATTTTATCAGTGCTTGTAAATAAATTTTGATGGCAAAATTTGTCTGGCAGGATGTTTTCAAATTTGGTTATGTAGAAAGGTGGGACAGTGCACCTTTAAGATACATTAAAAAAGGGGCCCTTAAAACCTATAATTGGGTCGCAAATTCCAGCCATGGCTTTTAGTTTCTCTCACTGCCACACGATGAACATGATAAATTCACAAAATGATAAGGAGTTCCTTCTCTTCTCTAAAAGAGAACGAAGAGCTGTGTCACCAAGTTTTTGCTAAGATAGAACAAGCGAAGCTGAAGAATTGCATTAAAAATTACATACGCCACTATGATATACGCTTTTATATAAAATGACGTACGTTGCTATGACAACGTCCGTTTTACATATCAACGAATCTAATAGTTTAAATTCTAATTATATTTTAAAGGGGCCCCTTAAATACCTACAATTGGGTCGGAAGTCCCATGGAATTTTCACTTTCGAATCTCGTCTCTTTGCGACATGATGGACACCTTGAATTTATGGATTGCTTAACAGTTTTTTTTAGTTTCACGCTGTATCCCACACATAGCAGAGGGAAGCGGAGAACCTAATGTTAAGATGCTCAGCTCTATATTTCTGCGCCACGACAGACCTCAAAGTATTTTTGTCCTATAATTCTACACATATGTGTATGATAGAGCGAGTAAAGTGGCTCGCAATACTAATCACACGCGTGTCGATGTGCAACGGAAACCATTAAAAGTTAAGTAGCCTAAGCATGTCACTTAATTAGTTCTAGACGACGTTGCTTCTTGTACATTTAATCTATGTTTTGAAATATTTTCAATTATTTCATGAAATATTTTTTATTTTTCATATAAATTGTCTCGCCTGTCGTGGCGCAGAGGCTCAAGTGTGCGACTGTAAACGCGACAGGTTGTGGGTTCGATTCCCACTCCAGAAAATGTAAAATTTAGTATTATCATTTCTTGGAAACCCAAGGTAACAAGGCAAAGCGCAGCGTTGCGTTCCGCCACTCAACACGCAATGCCTCAATTCGGCGGAAAGTGGGGAACGGAATTGTTGAAAGAGAATGGAGTGTCTTAACACTAGGTTCTCTGGTTCCCTCTGCCTACCCTGCTATATGTGGGATACAGCGTGAAGTTAAAAAAAATATATAAATTATTAGATTTAAATTTAGAAAAATTATTTCTGTCATATTTTTTCGTTTAAGAGATTTATAAAGTATATAATTTAACACAGACATAAAGTTGGTGTTATACTTCATTGAATCGTTTTGAAAACCTCGAACATATTAATTTTATATTATATATAAATAAAAATGATTTTATATATAAATATATGTATAAATATGCCTCCGTATGAACTAGAGTATGATCAATATTAACGTTGAATAAAAATATTGCTATGAGACGTAACTCTCATAGTAACTTTTTTTGTATTCACGCACCTCTAGTATCTGATTGACAGAGAGTCTAGAAAAATAGAGTTCTTCACTTTTTGCTCAAAAAGAGACATGTCTCTCTGCATCGGCACAACTAGAAGCCATTCTTTTCCTTGGGAATCGAACCCACTACTCATACCCATACAGAAATCTACACTAACTTATTTTTTTTTTAACTTCACGCTGTATCCCGCATATAGCAGGGTAGGCAGAGGGAACCCGAGAACCTAGCGTTAAGACACTCCGTTCTCGTAAACAGTTCCGTTCCCCACTTTCCGCAGAATTGAGGCATTGCATGCTGAGTAGCGGAACTCAACGCCGCGCTTTGCCTTATTACCAAACCCAGGAAATGAAAACTAACATTTCCTGGAGTGGCAATAAAAAATATATTAAAATTAAATAAATACACTATTAGAACTTAAAATAATACAATACAGTGTCTCACAAAATGAGCAAACTTAATTCTTTTCTACAATTCATTCCAATATTTGAATATTTTTAAGCATTTTTAATCTATCTCCAAGTCGAAAAGATTCTCGTCGAGTATCACTTGAACGTTCTCAAAAGTTCCTACCGAAAGCTCGTTATATAGAGAAAGCGCTAGTCAATGCTATATATCTTGAGTTTTTATTTCTACACAAAATTTAAGCTTTCCTTGTTTAGATTAATAAATAGGATAGATTTTTATTTATTATATTTATCTCGTTGATAATGGCACAGTGCTGCAGTGCCTGATTAAGTAAGTAAGCGCGATTGGTTGTGGGTTCGAATTCCACTTGGATATAATTATGTATATATAAATTACTTATATACTCCGCTCTGGCGAAAAAAGCACAGCGTTAAGTTCCGCTATATTGTTACGTAATGTCTCAAATTTAAGCTTTCGCTCAAATTAACATTACAACACGAACGAAGTGTCTTGACGCTAGGTGCTCTCTATAATTTTTAAACACTTGTCGTGGTGCAGAGGCGCAAGCATGCGACTGTAAACGCGACTAATTGTGGGTTCGATTCCCACTCCAGGACATGGATGGATGCTATATGCGGAATACAGCGTAAATCTATGTATTTTTTTATATTTATTCGAATATATATTTTTTTACGACTCCGTTTTGGTCAAAATGAACCGGAATGTTATCAACACGTATTGTTTCGAATTTGGTCGGATAGAAGAGAACGGAGTGTTTTAACACTAGGGTCTTTTGAAAGCGTGAAGCTAAAAAAAATAGCAAAAAAATAGCTTTCAATGTACCACCATACCACTAAAAAGCTCTATGTGCTCAGTCTTCTTTCGCACTTTAATTAAGTTCCGACGGATACGTCGATGGATGGCGAATGGGAGCTTTCGTGATAGCCGAGTGTTAGATAAATTTACTTCCATTTAAACTGTTTAATACAGTGTGTAGTATAGTATAGTTGTGGAGCTGATGAAGTTCTATTCATTTTATAAATAATATTACGCCTGTCGTGGCGCAGAGGTACAAGCGTGCGACTGTAAAGCGACAGGTTGTGGTTCGATTCCCACTCCAGGAAATGAAGTATTTTCATTTTCTGGGTTTGGTAACAAGGCAAAGCGCGGCTTAGAATTCCGCCACTCAACACGCAATGCCTCAATTTGGCGGAAAGTGGGAAACAGAATTTTTGAAAGAGAATGGAGTGTCTTAACACTAGGTTCTCTGGTTCCCTTTGCCTACCCTGCTATATGCGGGATACAGCGTGAAGTTGAAAAAAAAATCCAGGTACAACAAATAACATAACTTAAGTGTGAAATATATCAAATGGGCTATAGAATCTAAAATCTTGTATTCGTTGTCGTGTTGGCAGAAATATTGAAATTATCTTTTAGTATTCCCCTTAAGGCTCCTACATGTCAAATTTCAGCTTCCTACTGCTGTTAGTTTCGTGCGTATGTTGTCTGTCAATCACTCAGTAACGCAAACGTTTTATGTATGTAGATTTCAATTTATTTGAAGTGAAACTTCTTTATATTGTTTTTAGTTTTACGATATATCCCACACATAGCAGGGTAGGCAGAGAGATCCTGAAAATCTAGTGTTAAGACACTCCGTTCTCTTTTAACATTTCCGTTCCCTACTTTCCGTCGAAAGAACCTAACTTGAGTTCTTTATAATCATGATTTCAAATTTAGTGTAAAGAACAAAAAATGTCTGTCGTGGCGCAGAGGCACAAACGTGCGTGTAAACACGTCAGGTTGTGGGTTCGATTTTCATTCCAGGAAATGTAAAAAGTCTAATATTTTCATTTCTTGAGTTTGATAACAAGGCAAAGCGCGGCGTTGAATTCCACCACTCAAGACCGAAGCCTCAATTCGTCGGAAAGTGGGAAACGGAGTGTCTGAACACTAGGTTCTCAGGTTCACTCTGCCTACCCTGCTATATGCGGGATACAGCGTGAAGCTATGTATAAATGTGTAACAAAAAACACTTCTGAAGCAAAGAGTGAAATAGTATAACATTTAGTAGAGCTTGCTAGTAAAAAACATAATTTTGTGTTTAGCTGTCCAGGCTAAATTAATTGCAGGCAACTTAGTATATTATGAAATGTTACAAATTTTGAATACATGCTTGACAAATTTGTTTATTTGTTCCAAACATACACATGTCTTACAATACAATAACAGAACGATACATCTACAAAGGTAGAGTCAGTTTTGTGGCGAAACATGACGCACAAAGGCTCTTTGTAGCTTTCACTGTGGCGATAAAACTTTTGTACTTATTTTTAAGTTGAAATTTCAAATTTAATTTGTTATTAATTGAAGGTATATTATTTAGTTACTTTACTGTACTCTAAAGAAAGAACTACATTTTAATAGCTACACGCTGTATCCTAACCTAACCTAGTGTTAAGATACTCCGTTCTCTTTTAACATTTCCATTCTCCACTCTCTTTTGTAGAGGCCTGTCGTGGTGTGGAGGCACAAGCGCATGATTGTAAGCGCGACAGGTTGTGGGTTCGTTTCTTACACCAGGAAATGAAGATATTAAATAATATTTAGCATTTTCGTTTCCTCGCTCTGGTTTTCCTCTCTCTCTGGTAACAAGACAAAACGCGGTGTTGAGTTCCACCATTCAGCACACACCAGAATTCAAAATACCTCAATGCGGCGGAAAGTGAACGGAATTACGTTTTAATGGTGTGAAGTAAATTATTTTTACGTTCATCATATATTTTAAGATTTTCACTCAAAAGAATGTTCATGCTTAAATTATTTTCATGTCTTGACTCTAATAAGACAAAGCGCAGCGTTAAAATCCCTCATTCAATATGTAATATCTGGAATTTAGATGGAAAGTGGAAAATGGAATGTCTTGGTTCTGACACTAGGCGATTTTTGTCCACCCTGCTTTGCGGAGTAAAGCGTGATGCGATACGGAGCTAAAAAATATACATTATTTCCGTTATATTAAGTTTTAATAATATTATTATATATTGATTTTACAGCTGTGGTCGTAATTCTTGAGTTCCATTTTCAATCAAAAACATTATTTATACTGATTTTGATACTTACCTAAATTCACACTTTATCCCTAGCGGGGTAGTCGGAGAGAACGGAGCGCCAAACACTACGGTCCCTGTATACCTCTTTCGCCTCGTCCACAGTCATTAACTTCTTCATGCATGCCCTCCTGGGGGTCCTCGTTACCGTTCACCTTTGCTTCATATATCTTTCTCACCATTCTTTCATCACTCATCCTCTCGACGTGCCCAAACCACCTGAGCACGTTCTTCTTCATTCTTACTATAACATCCTCGCTTATTCTAAGTATCTCTTCGTTGCGGATTCGGTCAGCCAAACTAACTCCGCATATAATTGATTTTTATGGTTCCCCTATATACAAAAATATATACGTAATATACGAAATCAATGTAATATTTCACCTAATTATAATATCAGAATATTTAATGAGAACAAATGACACTATGACTAATTAGACGATAAGAGAATTGTAGAGCCAACATTTCAAACTTTTTTACGGTCCTTCCCAAAGGAAAAGGTAGGTTTAATGTTTATTTTTTATACTTTATGCTAATAAAGGCACCGTTTAGTAAAAAGTAAACAAATCATTTAGGCCCCTCGACGTCCTAGTGGGTCAGCATCTAACTGTACACAAATTTAGTTATGGGTTCGAATCCTTCTCGGAAGACTAATTATATTTAAATTATTTTTATTTCTCTGCTATTGTAAAACAAAGCGAATCGTTAAGTTCCTCTACTCAATACCCAATGTCTTGATTTGAAACAGAAAATGGAGAACGGAGAAAAAAAATCTACGTAAACATAATAATGTTGATAGAAATTCTTTTAACTTTGATTCATAATAGTTTTGCCAAATAATTCAGAAATACCTTGCTCTACCATACTACTTCGTTTGCCCTTTACTTAGACGTATTTATATAAAGTCTCAAAGGGGTATAAGCTCTCAGTGCCCTTTCAAAATGTTCGCAATTCATATCTCCTGCAGTGAACTAAATTAGCATAACGCATCTGCTTCACTTGAATTAGTTGTAGAGTCAAAATTTATTAAGGTTTTGTTTCAGTTTAATATATGTTAGCATTATTGTTATAATATTCTGATAATGGGAATAATAAACCGAAAAATTCCATGTCTTGGAGTGGGAATCGAACCCACAACTTGTCGTGTTCACAGGAGCACGCTTGTGCCTCTGCGCCACGACAGGCGTTTTTAAAATAAAATACACTAAAAAGTAATATTACCACCCGAAATTTTAATATGACCACATTAAAGGACTAGCATATGAAAAAGAATCATAGAAAACGGTTCACTCAATAAAAACTCACGCGGTAATATACATATCATTCGGTAATATGTATTTGAAATCAGTTTTTTATACAAAAATCTATTTAATTTTTCTATTCGAACTAGCATTTGTTTTACATTGGACTCTATACTCTACGTAAGGTATAACGTTAGACTGCGGTTAGAAAACTCCTAGATTCACATGGAAATGCTATTCAGGCAGGATTTGCATATTGTATTAGGGTTGGCGATTGCTTGGATTGGTACTTAATAGTTCAATTTTAAAGTAATCTTTTGTAGAAATTAGTTTTGGTAGTTTTTAACCGACCTCAAAAAGAAAGAGGTTATAAATTCGATTGTACTTTTATGTGTATTGACTCGTAACTTTTTAATGAGTGTACCGCGTAGTTTATGAGTTATTCGTAATATATAATATGTAATAATAATACTCAAAGTATTATAGCACCACTCAACATGTATGGTTTGAATAATACCGAAAAGTAGAAAACGGAGTGTCTCAACTCTAGATTCCCTCTACTATTCTTTTATAAAAAAAAATTATTCTCTAAATTTAAAATATGATAATTCATACAACCCTATACAAATATACCAGTATGATGTTTATATATAGTTATAACCGGATGTTCTCAGTAGACAAAACGACTTTGGGGATGACTATTTATTCTAGATTTTAGACAAATGTTACAATTTAGCATGATTTAGCTCTAGCATAGGGCATAGAATTATTATGAAAATCACTTTGTAGTTTGAATATGATATTTCGTTTAATAACTAACTTGAAAAAATATTTTTACCCGACTGTCAGAGGAGGGTTATTTTTTGTAATATTCTTTATTACCTCATATCTTCCAAACTCCTAGACCGACTTATATAATTACGGTGACGTTATATATGTATTGATACTCTAAGTGTACTTAGATATGTGACGTCACTTTTAATACAATATGGCGCTTTCTAGAGGCAAAGTCGTGAATAAAAACAAAAAAAATCTTTTGATGGGTGAAATTAAAGTACTAAATTTTTAGATTTCCTGGAATGGGAATCGAACCCACAACCTGTCGCGTTTATAGTTCAAAATTTATTGATTACAGTTTATTTATAGTGATTTATGTTTAGTACTCGAGGAAAGCAATTTATCTCAGAGAACGTTTGAGGTTTTATAAGTAAGTTATATTTTTCGTTCCCAAGCATTGGCTTTACAATTGCTCGCTCCTTTAGAGATATTTTGAAATTGTGAAATTATTTTCAATTCTATTGAAGAATATTTGAAACTGCAATTAGACGGTCATTTTGTGAAGGAATATGTTGTTAAGTATTAAAACATTTTTTTTTGTATAAGCTTTAGTAATTTTAACAAAAAAAGAAAATTGAATTAAATACTTAGCTTCACGCTGTATCCCGCATATAGCAGGGTAGGCGGAACCTAGTATTAAGACACTCCACTCCTCTTTCCGCCGAATTGAGTGTTGAGTGGCGGAACCCAACGCCGCGTTTTGCCTTGTTACCAAACCCAGGAAATGAAAAATTCCATTTCCTGGAGCGGGAATCGAACCCACAACCTGTCGCATCGTGACCGACTTAAATAGTAGATAAAAAGTAATATTATTAAAAATAACTCAGAAACAACTCATTAGATCTTAACTAAATTTAAATGAGACGACATTAGAAGTTTTAGCTATTATATAAAAAAAGGATCATCTAAATTGGTTCAGCCAATAAAAAGTTATGTGGTGACACACATTAAGAAAAATGCAGTATCATTGAGAACCTCCTCATTTTTAAAATCGGTTAAATAACTTTACAATGCTTTATATAAAATTATAGACATTTTATTATAATTGCAATGAAAATAGCTAATATTTTGTATTTGCAATTCTGTTACACTTTTTTTTTATTAATTTAATATCTATCGAGTAGTTTTTGAGTTATTCGTAATAATTTTACTTTTTATTGCTTATTTTGAAGCCGGATTTTTTTGTTAAAATATTAATTATAGTAAAGTGTTATTTAAATTGTAAATACATGCAATATCTAAGGTAGTAAGTAAGCGTTCGAAATTCCATTCTGTTCTGAGTAGTATTTTTTTAGCTTCACGCTGTATCCAGAGAGTATATGTAGGCAGAGGGAACCTGAGAACCTAGTGTTAAGACACTCCATTCCCCACATTCCGCTGAATTGAGGCATTGAGTGCTGAGTGGCGGAACTCAACGCCGCCTTTTGACTTGTTACCAAACCCAGGAAGTGAAAATACTATACTTTTACATTTCCCGGAGTGGAACTCGAACCCACAACCTGCTTAGCATTTACACGTTAGGAGTACAGGGTAGTATTAAAACCAAAATTTAAAAAGTCAAAAATGTAATATTCAAGTTTAACTTGTGTCAAATTATAAATGTATACTGTCTTCATAATAATTAACACCACGTTAAAAAAGACGATAGCAACTTTCTTTTCTAGTAAAAACTGTATAGAGTAAGCTTTAATGAATATTAATGCTGTAATATCATAAGGGGAGACCGGGGTGAATGGGGCCGGGATGCCTCATTGCTATGTTAAGAACTTTATTATGGAGGTATTCCTAATAATCACTTGCTTGGCTTGGTATATACTGGAATGATTAGAAATTATAGGTATTGGACTCGAAATCTATTTTAGGGAAAGTTTTTTTCACGCTATATCACGCATATGGCAGGGTAGACAGAGGGAACCTAATAACCTAGGGTTAAGACACTCTTAAAATTACCGTTCCCCACTTTCCGCAGTATTGAGGCATTGCACACTGACAGGCGGGACTCAACGCCGCATATTGCTTTTTCACCAGAGCGAGAAAATGAAAACATTAAACTTTAAAATTTTTGGAAATATATAAAAAATTGAACGCAGCGAGACTTGTTTCCTAAGTGAGTGATCAACACTTTAAAACTATCAAAAATACTAAATATTAATTATTATAAAAATGTAATATTCTGATTTTCTGGAGTGGGAATCGAACCCACAACCTGTCGCATTAAAAATCGCATGATTAAGCCTGTGCCACGACTGGCTTCTAGAATATCCAGTCTATTCAAAAATATCTCAAAAACTACTCAACATCTGGCACATTGTGCATTATTAAAGACTATAACATCACGTTTCAAACATAATTCAGTCGAAGTGACCCTGTAGCGAGTTATTGCGGATCCTGACGCGAATTATCTCTTTTTCGTGCTGGACTTACAAATATTAGGCATTTTGAATTTATTTTTATTCTAATGTAATTAGCTAACAAAGTTAAATTGGTCCTGTCGTGACGCAGAGGCACAAGCTTGTAAATGTAAACGCGACAGGTTGTGCGTTCGATTCCCACTCCAGGAAATGAAAATATTAAATATTTAGTATTTTCATTTCCTCGCTCTAGTAAGAAGGCAAAGTCCAGCGTTGAGTTCCGCTACTCATCACGCAATGCCTCAAATTCAGCGGAAATAGGGGAACGGAAATCTTAAACAGAGAACGAAGTGTTCTCAGGTTACCTCTGTCTACCCTACTACGTGCATGATACAGTGTGAAGAAATAAAATTAAGGACATCGTGGGACAGCGTGAAACTATAGACTTGATTGGTTGAGGGTTACACTGGTTGTTCCACGAGTTCGATTTCCACTCGTGGGAATCATTGGCAAGATATAGCGTGACGTAGAGTTCCACTTTCAACCCGCAATAGAGAACGAAATGTCATGCTAGGTTCTCAGCACCAAAATTGAACGTTAGGAAAGCGAAAAATTATTTCAATATATTGAGCTAACAAAGTTAAATTTTGGCCATCGTAGCGTAACGGGACAATGCTTGTAAATACGACTGGTTGCCGTTTTATTATAGTGTAAAAAATATATAACGATACTTTACACATTTTTGTCTATAAGGTACTGAAAATTATGTTTTTTTTTAAAGAAAAACCAAATAAAATGAACTAAAAATTATTACGAATACCTCAAAAACTGTTCTACTCGTAACTAAATTTAAACGGGACCACAACAGAAGTACTAGCTATCATATCAAAAAGTATCATTAAAATTGGTTCTCTCAGTAAATATATATATATGGTAACACATAAAAAATAATATCGAATTGATAACTTCCTTTCCTTTTGAAATCGGTTAAAAAGAAGTCAAGCACCAGAAATTATATTGACAACAAACCGCGAAATCATCTCTCAATGAGCACTCCAAACTGAATTTCACTTACACTGCTTGCAAAGTGTATCGTAGTTTGACAACGCATTCGTCGGGGCTCCTGCGGGGCCGCGGAAATTAGATGACGTTACATTTAGTGATGGGAAACGACGATATTTTTAAATCGAGTATTTTTTGTTTATCGTTATAAGGATTATACTTAAGAAAGAATACACATAATTATAAACTTAGCTTCACGCTTTATTCCTAGCGGAGTAGTCAGAGAGAACGGAGAGCTAAACGCCACGGCTCCTGCATACCTCTTTCGCCTCGTCCACAGTCATTAACCTCTTCATAGGTGCCCTACGGGAGGACCTCATGCTTTTCACGTGACCTTCCTTCATTATCATAATATAAATAGCATAATTATATATTTTTAAGATTTTTCAAGGAGAATGAACAGAAATAGTTTTTTTTTTTCTATAAACTATTAAAAACTTTACCGTTCGTTCAGTTATTAGCAATTGCTACTAGCACTTGATACACCTATAATAGCCATTTCTATATGATATATAGATGAAGTTTCCTTCATTTTGAATATTTTTTTACAAAAATTATATAAGTTAATATAAAATTATATATATATTAGTAAATTAGGTAAAAAAAAATATTGCATGTTTTTTCATATAAACTATGTAGTTTATATGAAAAAACAGTGCACAATGCTAATATTTTTATTATAATGTATTAGAAATACATTTAATTAATTTAATAATATAAATTTCAAAATAAAGGTTCGTCCTCCGTCTGGCTCGCGACCACTATCATGTCAAAGACGAACCGCCAAATATTTTATGATGTGTTCCGATTCGATGGCATGTAAGCCAGGTTTTCCCCTTTCCCACCCATCCTTTCCCCAAAATGTGGTGGTTCCGATAGCGGACTACTACATTATCCTCCCTTTCCATCTGTATCCTCTAGGTTGGCAACGCATCTAGTACATCTCTTGTGTTGTAGATGTTCATGGGCGAAGGTAACCACTTACCATCAGGCGGTCCTTCTGCTCGTTTGCCATCCGGTATCCATAAAAAAAAAAAAATGTTACACACTGCCTCGCCATTTTTTTTATTAAACCAACTTATATACAAGTTAATTAGGTAAAATGTACTTTACGCACCAACAGGATATTTGGTGTTAGAAAAACACACGCAACATCATAATATATTGTTCTAAAAAATTTTAATATTTAAGAAAAAAACAAAAACATATTACAATATAATCACACAGATTACATAGAATAAATATAAATAAAATATGTAGAGACTATCGCGGTGCAGTAGGACAGCGTCTGACTATAAATACGATAGAATGTAGATTCGATTCCCACTCAGGGGAACGATTATGTTTAAACTATTTTCATTTTCTCCGTCTGTGTCCGTAAGACAAAGTGCGGCGTTGAGTTCTGCGACTTAACAAGCAATGTCTTGAAATTGTGTGGAAAGTGGTGAACGAAGTGTCATGACACCAGGTTTCCTTTGACTACCCTGTCCTATGGGATAAAGCGTGACATTACAACAAAAAATAAAACATCGACATTCAAAGAGGCGCATCACTACCGGCGCCGGCGTCCGCGACTCAGCAATTTCCCGCTTGGAGGTGATTTATTCCATAACTCAGTCCATTGTGCTCTACCATCGACTCTTATACGACTACGTACTATATGAAATGCACTCAGTTCACTTTCATGCTTATTATTATAGTGGCTGTTATCTTTTGATTGTATATATCTACATACATACATACATAGCTTCACACTGTATTCCGCATATAGTAGGGTAGAGAGAGGGAATCTAGTGTTAAGACACTCCGTTCCCCACTTTTCCGCCGAATTGAGATATTGCGTTCCTCAAAAATCGTAAATCTATGTATCTAGGGTAGAGGATGCTGAGTGGCGGAACTCAACGCCGCGCTTTGCCTTGATACCAAACCCAGAAAAAAAATTCCTAGGTTGAGAATCGAACCCACAACCCTTTGCATTTACAGTCGCACGTTTGTGCCTCTGCGCCACGTCAGGCAACACCTGTATAGGCATATTGTATGTATGTATATGACGAAAAATATACGAAACAATATAGTTTTAAGTTTAAGTCTCAATATAGACAATGTTTACTGATTGACTGTAAACGTGATTAGTTGAGGTTTTGATTTTTAATTAGGGAATGATTATTCTCCGATGTAAGACAAAGCACGGCGTTAAGTTTCGCCGCACTATATTTCAAATTCGGACAGAAAGTTATGAATGTAATTTTTTCGCACTAAATTGTGTTCAACTAGACAACATTCTATAATAAAATCCTATCATAAATCATGATTAACATAAGAAATAAAAAACAACTTCGCGCTTTCTGTTGTTCATCCATATAGGACAGTCATAAAAAACAAAGGGTCGTAGGTAGGAATGTAAAAGTACGAAAGTTGAGTCAAGAAATATAGTTCTTCAGTTTTTACTAGAGTTCGAGACAATATATTAAGTTGCGGAACTTAACGCCGCACTGCAATAGAAAGATTTACTTTAAATATATTAGGTTTTGATTTAAATAAGAAGAAGAAATATTTCAATTTCCACTCCAGGAAATGAAAATATTAAAATAACTTTTAGTATTTTCATTTCCTGGCTCTAATAACAAGGCAAAGCGCAGCGTTGAGTTCCGCCACTCAGCACGCCATACCTTGATTCGGCGGAAAGTGGGAAACGGAAATGTTAAAAGATAATTGAGTGTCTAATATCTTAACACTCGATTTGCTGGTTCCCTCTGCCTACCCTGCTATGTGTACGATACAGAGTGAAACTATAAAAAAATGTAAAATATCTAATACCAAAAACCGATAACTCCGTTGCTGCGCGTATCTCATCAAGGTTTCACCGTGCAAAGATATATCTCTTCTACGCGAGTTGTCAGGTGATTTTATTTTTATGGCCGCCTTCGCACCCCTCTAACAAATAGTGCCACTTGACTCTACTATCTCGACTCTACATTGTCTTTTTGAATGTTACTAGCTATGTATTCTAGGTTGTTTTGTTAAAAAATATATATAAAATGAAAAATAGGTATAAAATATCATATTTGACACCTTCAAGTTGAACAGCGTAAACAGTTGTAAACGTGATTGGTTTTTCAATTTCCACTTTGTAGAGTGAGTAAATGCAAAAAAAAGCTATTATTATTTCACTACTCAGATACAACAACAGATAAAGCGCGGCGTTGAGTTCCGCGACTAAGCGTGAAGTAGCTCAAATTCAGGTCGAAAGCGAAAAATGGAGTGTCTACTCTAGGATCTCTATGGCTTTGCGCTCTTCTATGTGACAAAAGCGTGAATCTCAAAAAAATCTAATTATTATGTTAATATAATTTATAATTATATAAACAAACAAAAAGTTGATATATGTGTATAAACGCTTTACACCGCCTTGTTTGCTCATTAAAAGTACATCCAGCACTAAATTGAGATAGATACAATGGAAGCAATAAAACCAGATTGCCGGATACCAAATATGTACTCGTAAACAAAGGCGTAACAAGCAAGAGAAAATTATCTTGTGGAATTTCTTGAAATTTTAATCAAAACATTCTTGGCATGCTTTTCTTTGCGCCGGCTCTCTTTTGAATTTATGGGTCCATCGGCGCATATTTTGTTAATTTTTTATTATGTGTGTATAGTACTTAAAGCTGTAATGGGTTTATTTTATTAGTTTAATCACCCAGTATGAAAAGTCATCAAGGTTTACTATGTTTCCGCATAGCAGGGTAGTTAGAATCTAGTGTTAAGATACTCGGTTATCCATTTTCTACCCGAATACGAGATATTGCGTGTTGAGTTGTTGGAGAGCGTTGAGTTCATTCAATGTCGCAATTTGTTTTACCAGAGCAGGGAAATCTAAATAATTTACATATACATATAACCTATACTTCCGAGTAAAAATCGAACTCACAACCCATTGCGTTTACAATCAACCAAATCCGAGAAATGATTGTATTTAAATTATTTTCATTTCCTTGCTGTACGAAGTGACGCGTTCATTTCCACCACTTTTAAAGCAATATTTCAAATTCTGGCAGAAAGTGGAGACCAGAGAGCCTTGACACTTGGTTCTCCTTAACTACCCAGCTACGCTAGAAAGACAGTGAAAATAATTGCAAAGAAAAAAATTCTCTAGGAAACACTTCTTAAGTTAAATTGCAATAAAAAGACACTCTACAATAAGTAATAGAGTCATATGAGTGTAGTTATATATATAAAAGTTGGCTACAAAAGCTTAATATAATACTTTCCTCAAACAAGCTGTTTTGTTTCACCTCTATTTATCTTTAAAATTATTGTCACTAAATGATTATTTTAAAATTTCGTTTGTAAGTGAACAGAGTGTTTTGACACTATATTTTCTTTGTTATGCTGAAAATAACATAAAGATACAAAAAAAATACATTCTAGAAAAGATTTTTAGGCAAAAACCATTTTTTCTTACGTAAATTCATTTTTTAATAAAAAGATATCCTACAAAAACACTTTACTCTACATAGAGTCATAAAGTCTAATAATACTTTTCTCAAACAATCTGTTTCGCTTCAGCCATGTTATATTATGTTTAAATTATATACATTTCCCTGATCTGAAGACAATGTGCGGCGTTGAGTTCCGCCACTTTACACATAATGTTTCAAACTTGAGTGGAAAGCGAATTCTACGTTCTTTCTAACTAGCCAATTATGCGAGAAAAAGCGTGAGAAAAGTTGCAAAAAAGTTATATTTTAATAAAAAATGATACTCCATAATAACATTTTACTCTACATAGAGTCATAAAAGTCTAATAATACTTTCCTCAAACAAGCTGTTTCGCTTCAGCCGTGTTTATCTCGCTATGACGTTATTCTTTATACCAACTCAATTAGCTAATGAAAATGCACTCTGATTAAAGATTTCCTTAGGAACTGAGCTGTTTTTAAATTATGTAAGAAAATCTCGGTGGTATTTTTTAAAATTAATTTTTAATTTTTATACAGGTTCTTCAGAAGTTTCTTGTAATAATGTTAACGTGATAAAATTATATTTTTATATTCATGAAAATTTTCTGAGAAAGGCGAATCGATTTTGTTTTGAGTATGTATATTATTTGATGCAGATTAAATGATTCGCTAGGAACTGTAAAGTGTACCAATATCTGTTAAGCGCGGCGTTGGGTTCCGCGACTCAATACGCAATGTCTTGAATTGCAGATGGTATTAAAACGGAATGTATTACCACTAGGCTCTTTATACAAGAAAAAACGTGAAGCTGATAGAAAAAAAGTGACCAAAAGTAATCGTTTTAGCAATCATATTTAGTTCATAGATTAGACTATTCAGTTAAAAATATATTCTTTAATAACTAAATTTCATAATATTATGTGAGTTAAATTAAAAACATCTCGAACTATGTTCCTCTTCAGTTCTTTTCATGGATTTTTCAATAGCTTACATAAATATAAAATAAAAATGGTGTTTACACTATTATGGGGTAAAAATGGAGCACTGTCTGTCTCTACTCTAGGTTCTTCACTATTATACATACAAAAAATACAACTTAAACGTATATCTAGAAACTAACTTAAAATAATTTGTTTACTTAAGAAAAAAAACCTACTTCAAAGAAAATGCACTACAACTTTAATAAATTACTTTAAAAGTTGTCAGATCTCAACCAAATTTAAATGAAACCACATCAGAAACATAAGTTATCAAATAAAAAACGAATCATCATTTTTGACAGCACCATCACCCAATAAAAAAAATTACCTATATACCAATATATATTACCAATAAAGACAAAAAAACTGTGGATTTGTTAACCTCCTCCTTTGAAAACGTACTGTTTCTCTATATATCTAAACGCAAACAAATTAAGTAACAAAAATCCACCAAAACCTCTAGAGTACAAACGCTTTACTATTTCCTCAGTCATCATTTTCCAAACAATATTCTCCGTGACGCCTCTCCCTTGAGACTCGCAGTGCACGAGAGCAAATTCAAATTACATTTTAAATTCTTATTTGTCATACAGATTTATTATATTTATATATTTATTCTAAGAATTTTGAGTTGTATACAAAAGTAAAGCAGCTTCACGGTTTTTCCGTAAAGAAGATTAGTCATAGTGTCGAAACACTCCGCTCGAGAAATTAAAATAATATAATTATGATCATACGCAACACCTCGAATTAAGGCAAAAAGCGGTGAACGGAATGATTTGCTACTAGGTTCTTGCTGTTTTTAATCATACCCCAATTGGGAATCGAAGCCACGACCAAACGCGCTTCTATTACCTATTTAATTATTTGATTGCTTTGATTATTTGCGGAAAGCGATATATTTTTAATGTGTTTAAATATTGACTCTACCTACTAATTATGTTATTGATTGAATTGCCGATTTTAATAATGAAATTTAAGGAACAATTATATTTTAAGAATTTCCATTTGTATGCTCTGGTTAGACATACAGCGGCTTTGAATTCCACTTTACCTACGAGTACATAACATACATAGCTTCACGCTGTATCACGCATATAGCAGAGTGGGCAGAGGGGACCTAGTGTTAAGACACTCTGTTCCCCACTTTTCGCCGAATTGAGGCATTGTGTGCTAAGTGGCGGAACGCAACACCGCGCTTTGCCTTGTTACCAAACCCAGGAAATGAAAAATTCCATTTTCTGGAGTGGAAAAAATCGAACCCGCAACCTGTCCACAACCCAAAATTCAACATTTTTGTGTAAAATGACATGTTTATATGTTGCTATGGTAACAACATAACAGCCACTTCGCTGTTGGTGCTTCTAGCATACACAAATTTACATATATACAGAATTGCATAATAACATTACAGTATATTTTTTTTATATATAATAAATAAATTATATCAGTCCAACAATAAACGATAGATACAGTAGTAAGATAAGTCATCGATAATATATTATAACTAAGAACAATACTTTTGTAGTAGTATTGTGATAACTTTCCATACAATATACATATTATAAACAAATAAGAATGCTGTCTGAATTCAGAAAGATGAAACTTTTGTACCTGTTCCATTCATTCTTCGATCATAATGCAAGTGGTAACATCGATAAAGGTGATTTTGACTTAGCAATGAAGAATATAGCCAAATTAAGAGGCTGGACACCATCTGATGATAAGTATAAAGAAACTCAAAGTGCTTTATTTAATATTTGGGAATCTCTAGAAAAGGCAGCTGATGCTGATCAAGATGGGCAGGTGTCTATCCAAGAATGGTTTCAAATGTGGCAAGAATACGCAAAAGATCCATCCAAAGCTCTTGATTGGCAGAATTTGTATTGCAAATTCATATTTGACCTTCAAGATGATGGAGGTGATGGAAGTATAGATGTTGAGGAGTTCGCCAATGTGCTTCAGTCTTTTGGTCTTCTTAAGGAAGATAGTGTAGTGGCTTTTGAGTTTATGTCCAGAGGGAAGAAGACCATATCGTGGAAGGAGTTCCAGGAATTGTGGAAGGAATATTTTATATCAGAAAATCCTAGTGATCCGGGAAATTATATTTTTGGATCTGCCACTTATTGATTGGATTATTTGGTAAAATTTTAGTATTAAATATGTTATTTAGAATATGGAAATCTATTTTACTGTGCGTTATTATATAGTCGTACTTTATGTTAATTGTATTTATTTGAATTTTTATATTTATAAAAAGTACTATCTATAATTTTTTTTTCTTTGTGGAAGTGGATATACTCGTATAGCTATCCTTTATTTCGTTTTACTTAATAACTTTTTATTTGTTTATTTACAAAGTCACCATCATTGTATAAAAATAGTAAATAAAGAAAATTTAAAATTCTATTTTTTGTAAAATTAAGATTTTAAGAAAATCAAACACTGACTTCAAATAAAACACACTAAAAACAATTACGAATACCTCAAAAACTTCTCTTCAGATTTCAACTAAAACTAAATTTAAACAAGACCACATTAGAAGCACTAGCCATTATATAAAAAAGGGTCATCACATATGAAAGAAAACTTTTTGAACTGGATTAAACCCGTATATTTTAGTATTCGGAAATACATTTTTGGCAACCTGACGTTTCGAGCACTTACGTTCGTGGTCACATCATCGTCATTGACTGAGAAGTTACAATCATAAAAAAAATATACAGTTGAATTGACCACCACTTTTTTTGACATCGGTTAAAAACTAATCCCAGAGAAAATACCAAAAAATATACAATATTAATATAATCTTCTTACAATGTCATAATAAATGGATAATACGTTCGCAGGTCGTCACGTATACAGATAGCGTGTATTATGATAAGATCACAATCGTTTAATCACGCTATGTTTGCTAATGAATGTTCCCTATTTGTTGTTTATATCGAAATAACTCGAGATATATCGAATTATATTAATAGAATTATATTAACATCTGTAGTGGCACTGAGGCACAAGCGTCTATAAACGAGACAGGTTGGGTTCGATTCCCACTAAAGGAAATGTAAAAGTTTAGTATTTTCATTTCCTGGGTTTGGTAACAAGGCAAAGCGCGACGTTGAATTCTACCACTCAGCACGCAAAACAATTCGGTGGAAAGTGGGGAACGGAGTGTCCCAACACTAGGTTCTCAGGTTCCTTCCGCCTACCCTGCTATAAGCGGGATACAGCGTGAAATTATGTATATATGTATTATTTTTAGTAGAAATTTCAATATGCGAGAGAAGCGAGAAGATAAAAAAAAAATTATTCAGCTATGCCATTGTGGTATATTTAGGAAGGACCTAGGTGTGTAAGCGATGTTTGTAGATTCCCTACAACAAGTAATTTGTGCGCTATTTATAATAATGTTACTTTTAAGAGCATTTTATTTAAACTCGGTTTTATTTTTTGTTGAAATTGTAATTATTTCATTTAAAATTTAATTATAATCATATACAAGTTAGAATATGGAGATCAGAGTGTCTTAACACTAAATTCTCCACCTATCTATGCGATAAAGCGTAAAACCAAAAAAAAGAGGAACGGTAAAGGAAAAAGACGAACGACAATTTAACTTGCCTACATATTACAAATGTATTTTTCATAGTACGTTATAAATAACGCTTTAACCCTCCGCTGCTGTTGGTCCCAGGACGAATTAACATTTTCCTTCGATTGTGAACGTCTCTCGCCTTGGGAAGGCATTTCACGAAACACGTTCACTTGAAACAACTTCATCTGTCCTGAGTGGCATCTGTTTATTTATATTTTTCTTTTAAAAAGACAGCTTCACGCATAGTAGAGTAGAGAGAGCCACTCAAGACAAGTCAAGACACTCTGTGCTCTTATTTCCGTCCGAATTCGAGATATTGTGTTTTACCAAAGCAGGATGGAAATAATTTAAATGTAATCATTCTCCCAAGTGGGAATCGAACCCACGATCTTCATGTTTACAATCAGACGTGTAGTCACTGCGCTATGGCGGCATTTTCTTTTTAATCGGAATATCATGTCATCGAGACTCAATTACAATGCGCCCGGGGTCTCAAAGACTAGACTATACATGAAAGATGATATCAGGTGCACCTAGGTAATATTAACATATAGCTCTGGACGATTTTTGTATCAAAAGACGTTTAAAAGGAATATTATAACATAAGGGCTTTTCATATAAAAAAAATATAAAAATCAGGTTTATAAAAAGAAATTAATAACTATTACGTAAAAATAGTAGTTGGATCTTAAAAAATATAGTTATGCAGGCTATAGAAGTAAATAAAAAAAAATGATAGAAAAGTGAATGACTAAGTTCTCACTTCGTATTTACAAATAAAGAAGAACATTCCATTTTATTTCCCAACCTATTACAAGACACTTCATTCTCCCCGAAATCGAGACATTACATATTGAGTGGCGAAACACAACTTTTGTTTTGTCTTACCAGAGAAAGACACTAAAATTAATTCAAAAATAAACGTTGCCTCAAGTGGGAAAAGAATCTACAGCCATCGAGCTTATAGTCAGACACTGTGCCACGATGGTCTCACATTTTATAAAACGGTAAATAAATTGTTTTTATAAGAAATAATACTTGATTAGAAAATTGAATGGAGAGTCTCAACACTAGATTCTTTCTGAGAAGACAAGACTATGCGGGATAAATGTAAAGCGTACTTTTATTTTAATAGATGGAAATCTAAAATAATATTGATACTTACATACTATGCCCGCGAAAAGCAGGGTAGGCAGAGGGAACCTAGTGTTAAGACACTCCGTTTCCCATTTTCCGCCGAATTGAGGCATTGCGTGCTGAGTGGTGGAACACAACGCCGAGCATTGCCTTGTTACCAAACCCAGGAAATGAAAAAGTCCATTTCCTGGAGTGGGAATCGAACCCACAACCTGTCGCATTTACAGTCGCACGCTTGTGCCTCTGCGCCACGACAGGCGTTAATATTGATACTTTTTGTATAACCTGTATTTGATTTTCCATGTAATTTTTATTCTTGGCATGTTACAATATATAATAAAAAAAAGGACAAAAGGATGTATCACTAAGTTCTCTCATCGAAATGACAAATAATTCAGATTTTAATAAAAACACAAAGCTTTAATTAAATGCTCTCAAAATCACAATTACAACGAATAACCCATAAACTACTCGTCAGATCTTCATGAAATTTAAATGGGACTACATAAAAAACACTAACTATCATATAAAGAAAAAACATCAAAATTGGTCCACCCATTTAAAACTTGTAAGGTAAAAACAGTAAAATTGAGTAAAATGTATGAATATGTATATATTATATATATCCTAACTATAAACAAACAATCTAGAACACTATTAGTTTATCCCATTCAAATGCTAAAGCAGTGGAATAATGTCATAATCAAGTCGAGATTGTTTACCTTATATGGGCGTCTTGTGTGTAATCCAATAACAATGCTTGGATGACCGATGATGGCGCACGTCAAGGGTTAAACACCTATTCATATCTTACGATTTATTTATATATAAAAATATAATGCAATTTATTTCTATATATTGAAACGGAACTCAATGGTGTCTAATTGTAAACGCGATTGGTTGTGGGTTCGATTCCCACTCGGGTGAATGGTTAATTTTGAACGGTTTTTGTTTTTCGCTCTGGTAAGACAAAGTGCGATTTTGAATTCCACGATTCAATATGCAATGTCTCAAGTTCAAGCGGAAAGTGACGTCTTTTCTGACTTTGTCTTTGGGAGGAATCGCAGGATGCTCTTGGTATATTCTGTGACCTGTCCAAAGCATTTGACTGCGTTCAGCACTCTACGTTGGTCGTGAAGCTACACCACTACGGTATAAGAGGACGTGCACTCAATCTTCTGGCCTCTTATTTAAGTAACAGGATTCAGAGGGTTGATGTAAATGGCAAGAAATCTCCTGGATCACTAATCAATATGGGGGTCCCACAGGGGTCTATTCTTGGTCCTTTCCTCTTTTTAATATACATAAATGATTTACCATATCTTGTCGGAAAGAGCCATGATATAGTATTGTTTGCTGATGATACTTCCTTAATATTTAAAATGAAAAGGTGTCTAAATGTTTATGACGATGTAAACAATGCTCTTACTAAAATAGTACATTGGTTTAGTGCTAATAACTTACTATTGAATAGTAAAAAAACTAAATGCGTCATTTTCAGAACGCCTAATACAAAAATTGTTAAAGCCAATGTACTGTTGAATGGTGAAGCCGTGGATCCTGTTGATTCTACGGTATTTCTCGGTATCACCATAGACTCCAAGTTACAGTGGGGACCTCATATTGACGGATTGGCGAATAGACTTAGCTCAGCAGCTTTCGCGGTTAAAAAAATTAGATTATTGACTGACGTGGAAACGGCACGTCTTGTTTATTTTAGCTACTTTCATAGTATTATGTCCTATGGCATTATACTGTGGGGTAATGCAGCCGCTATTAATTCGATCTTTGTCCTGCAGAAGCGAGCTATTCGTGCAATCTATAACTTAGGCCCTAAAGATTCCTTAAGACAAAAATTTAAGGAAATTAATATTTTAACAGTTGCCTCTCAGTACATCTTTGAAAATGTACTGTATGTTAAGAAAAATATTAATAATTTTAACAAAGTTGGCGATGCACATAATATAAATACAAGAAATAGGCTTAAACTTGCAGCGCCTGTAACTCGATTGCATCGAGTCCGCAATTCTTTTATGGGACAATGTGTATACTTTTACAATAGGATCCCAGAAAACGTCCGAGAACTTTCCATTTTACAATTTAAAAAAATTGTAAAAAGACGTTTGTGTGTTAAAGGTTATTACCTAATTAGTGATTTTATAAATGATAACACACCTTGGGAATGAAATGCTCGCTCCAGTCTGTTTCAAAGGTATCATTGCCAATAATAAAGAATTGTAAACCATTGTCGAATATAAAAAAAAAAAAAAAAAAAAAATAGTCCCGCTGAGTTTCTTGCGCCGGTTCTTCTCAGGTCTGAGGCATTAAATTTAGTGAACCGGTGGTAAATTATTTGACGTTCAAAAAATGAAGCTTGTAACTTCTTATTTTGAATAAAATTATTTGACTTTGACTTTGACTTTGACTTTGACTTTGACTGTCAAGGTAGTAAACAAAAGCGTGAAACTGTCAAAAAAATGACATTTATAAAAACAAAAATATCTGTTATCACTTTATTTTTTGTCATTTTACGCTAAATACAAGAAAGCCTAAAAAAATCATACTAGTAGCTAGTCCCACTATTACAATTTTTAGGCCGGTGTCCCGATTTCCAGCGAAAAGTGGATAACGGAGTGTTTTGACACTAGATTCTTTCTGACTCTACTATGTGGAAAAATCCATCAACCTGTAAAAATATTTTACAAATCTCAATTATTACGAACTTAAGTCAACTTAATTTAGTTTAAATCTACATACATAGCTTCACTCTGTATCCTGCATATAGCAGGGTAGGCAGAGGGAACCTAGTATTAAGACACTCCGTTCCCTACTTTCCGACGAATTGAGGCATTTCGTGCTGAGTGGCGGAACTCAACACCGCGCTTTGCCTTTTACCAAGCCCAGGAAATGAAAAATTCCATTACCTGGAGTGGTAATCGAACTTACAACCTGTCGCGTTTACAGTCGCACGCTTGTGTCTCTGCGCCACGACAGGCGTTACATCTAATATAATAAAAATCCAGTAAATAATCGTTTAAGTAGAATCGTGGCCGTCTCGTCGTGTATAATACAGATATTAATGATCGCTACAATTGCGGTAGTAAGTGTGTTTCTATGTAACTTGACTTAAGCTTTTTATAAGCTTACGACAATACGTTGGAATTAAAAGGATTGTATATCTTAAGATAGAGAACAGTATGTTTAATTTTAAATTGTCAGAAAAAATAGTTAACTAAGTAAGTAAAGTAAATGCGACTGGTTGTGGGTTCGATTCTCACTCCGAGAAAGTGAAAATGTTATTTTTTTTTTAGCTTCACACCATATCCCGTATATAGCAGGGTAGGCAGAGGGAACCTGAGAACTTAGTATGATACACTACGATTTCTTAATCTTTTCGATCCCCACTTTCCGCCACATTCAGACCTTGCGTGCTGAGTGGCGAAAATCTACGCTGCGCTTTGTCTTGTTAACAAGGAAATGAAAATACTATATATCAATATTTATAAATATTCAATATTTTCATTTCCTGGAGGTAGAATCGAACCCACAACCTATCGCTATTACAGTCGCACGTTTATGCCTTTCCAAGATAGGCCTGAACTATTTTATAGAGTTCGAAAAATCTAACACATGTTTGTTGAAATTTAAAGGATTAAGCGTTGGAATTGTGACTTTAGTTCAGTTTTTATTCGCAAACAGTAAAATGAAAACAGTATGTGTTGATATTTCGCCCCTCTGTTACTATAGAGTTATAAATCAGTTGACGCGGGACTCGGATGTGTACAATGCATCGTGCAGTGATTTAGGTTGTCAGTTTTTAATTTTTATTACTACGTTTGTATATTGTAAGAACTAGCTGTTTCTCGGGTTTTGGTAACTTAAAGGAAATGAGAAACATTTTAAGAAAAGGTATATAAGTTTTGAATGCAGCGGGACTCGAACCTGTGCCTCTTGGAAACCGTCCAAGCGCATTGACCGTTAAGCTATACGTTCTTATCCAGCTACGTCGAGCATTCGAATTTCTTATACGTTTTCTAAAAATGTTTACTATTGAGTTTATTTTTCACGCTTTTTTTTTGTATTTAGCGCAAACTATTGGTGACAGACATTTGTGTTTGCAATTTTAACAATTTTTTATGTTTTTTTGACAAATTCACGTTTTTCCCTCTGTGTTGTGTGGCGGAACTCAACACCGGTTTAACTTACTAAAACGGAGAAATTAAATTAATTATAATAGAATCAATCCCCGAGTGGGAATCGAACCCACAACCAACCGCGTTTACAGTCAGACGCTGTCCTCCTGCTGCATGCCACAATGGCTGCAATGACCTCTAATAATAGATTAATATTTCATAAATTCGGGAGGTCATCAAATCAAATTATTTTCTTTCTTCGAAAATTTTTTTTTTTAAAAAGAAAACTGATCAGAGGTTATGCAGTAAAGTAAAATGATTACAAATAACTCAAAAACCATTTGTGTTTTTTTCCAATAAACATGAAATGAAACAATTTAGAACACTGACATTTTCCAATAGGTTGCCTCAGTTTGACGGTAATAGCTTTAAATTGATAAATATAGGTCGTTTCACTCTAATCTCTTGGAAGAATAAGAAAATTGTACATGTACTTGGACACTGCTGTGGGTAATTTTAAAATTTACAAGGTAAAGCTAGTAATATGTTATTAAAGAATGACGCCTGTCGTGGCGCAGAGGCACAAGCGTGCGACTGTAAACGCGACAGGTTAGGGGTTCGATTCCCGATCCAGGAAATGTAAAATTTAGTATTTTCATTTCTTGGGCTTGGTAACAAGGCAAAGCGCGGCATTGAGTTCCGCCACTCAACACGCAATGCCTTAATTCGGCGGAAAGTGGGGAACGGAATTGTTGAAAGAGAATGGAGTGTTTTAACCCTAGGTTTTCTGGTTACCTCTGCCTACCCTGCTATATGCGGGTTACAGCGTGAAGTTAAAAAAAAAAAGAATGTAGGACAGAATTTATAGTCACTAGATCATTATTTTTTAGAAGACAATTTAAAAACAAAGCCTTCAATATAGTTCCAGTATATTGACGAATTGTAGCTTTCGTAGTTCAGTGGGATGGTGTCTGACTGAATACCCGATTGGTTGTGTATTCGATACCCTCTCGAGGGAGTGATGAAATTTAAATTATTTACAATTCTTTGCTCTGGTGAGACAAAATGTGACGTAGAGTTTAATCACTTATACACAAGGCATAAAGCGTGAAATTAAGATAAAGACAATGTGCAAGTAAAGAAAACTAAAATTATTATTTTTACTTATTAAACCGCATTTTTTTACGACGTACTGTAACGCAAGAAGTGTTAAATTGGACAATTATCAATTATGTCCTGTAATTAAGGATGTCCTTCTTTTTTGTGCCTTACAGATTTTATGAAGTTTCAAATATGATACAAAGACAGACCTGTCGAGGCACAAGCGTGCGACTGTAAATGTGACAGGTTGTGGGTTTGATTCCCACTCCAGGAAATTAACATATTAAATAATATTTAGTATTTTCATTTCCTCGCTTTGGTAACAAGACAAAGCGCGGCGTTGAGTTCCGCCAATCAGCACACAATGCCTTCATTGGGTGGAAAGTGTGGAACGGAAATGTTCGGATTCGGATAAAACGGATTGTCTTAACACTAGATTGTTTGATTCCCTCTCCCTACCCTACTATGTGCAGGATACAACATGACAAGATACTCCGTATTTAATATTTTTTTGTATAAAGAGGCAAATCCTATATAGAATAAAACGTTATTAAGAAAATTAGATACTTTATTCCGCAACTAGGACATGTTCTCAAAAGAACAAAGAAACAAAATTTCCCAAGAACTCCCAAACATGATGGAACTCGGTACGATTACGTACAAAGACGTATTTCCAACCCAGTTGTTCTCGTATTAGCGAGTTAGAAACGTGTTATGGACAGGTAATAGCTTTACTATTTCAAATTGTTACAATTTTCAGGTTAATTAATTATAAACAAAAATACACCAATTTTGATGATTTTTTTTTATATGATAGCTAATAATGATGTTGTCTCATGTAAATTTGATTAAGAACTGTTGAGTTTTTGAGCTATTCGTAATAATTTCACTTTTTAGTTAATTTTTTGAGGTCGGTTTTCTTTTCAGTCAGAATTGTAATTTTAGGTGTTTTAGATAGAGGGGTGAACGGAGTGGGATGTCATCACATTAGGTTCTCTCCGAATACCCTGCTAACATAAAACGTGAAGTTGCTTGTAGATGTTATAAGAGTGATGTAGTTTTTGAAACAAAGAATGTAAAGGTCATAAAAGAATTAATTCAAAAACTACTCATCAGATATTAACTAACTAAAATTTAAATGGGGCCACATCTTAAGCACTATCAGTGGAGAGGCCACCGGCTTACTAATGTAAATGACAATAAATTATAGACGGATTTATTAACAAAAAAAAGCTCGCTAGGAAAGTGTGCAAGTTAAATTGTAAAAGAAACGAGCTTAAGAAAGGTGTGATAGCTAAAAAAAATGTCATCAGCAAAATTTGAGAGTGAAATTACTAAAAAAACTAAACATCCTACCGTCATCCATATATACCAGCTTACCTCTATGTACCGGCTTTCCTAAATACTCCAGGTACCCTAAGTATACAGGCTTTCCTAAATATACCGGTTACCTAAAGTATATCGGCTTCCCTAAATATACCGAGTACTTTAAATATACCGGCTTTCCTATATCTACCGTTATTTGGTCTTACTTCTTATTACCGTTAAAAGGGCCCTTTTTAAAATTTTCACCCTTCCTCACTCTTTTTTTTTGCGTGAGGAAATCCGTTACGAATACCCGCCCGATCAGGGTCTCGGGACGGGTTATGTAGGACTCCGACCCGGATATAAAGAGGCCGTCCCACGTATCCCCACTAAAACCTAAAACCTTCTAAAAGTTAAAGTCCTAAAACCTCCCACGGAAACTGCCGAATCTTACGTGAAACCTCGGCTGCGGGACCGCTCGCCACTGCTATGATGATATGTATATGTAATAAAAATAAACAATGACACACATAAAAAATACAATCGAATTGATAACCTTCTTTGTTAAATCAGTCAAAAAATAAAGAACATAAAAAATTCAGCAGTATCTTCAACGTTTGATTTATGGTAATCTTCGAGTGCCGTCAACTTGTGGAAGTTATGTTGTTTGCGTTTTATCATACTGTTTGTAACTTGCCTTTGAGTAGTTAGAATTTCCTTTAACTTCAACTGAAAACTGAAACTTTTGTTTGAAAAAGTTCTTCGCGAATTTTACACAATGTTTTGCGTTGTGTATGTAGATAATTTTGGTGTAAGACGAGAATATATTGATAAAAACACAAAAGTGTGAACGGAGTGTCTATTTCACTTTGTTATAAAGTAGAAAGCATAAACCCGCATATATATTTTTCAAATGTTAATAGATATAAGTAATAAGTACAAAAAAACTAAGGAAATCTTACTTCACGCTGTATCCCGTATATACCAGGGTAGGCAGAGGGAACCTAGTGTTAAGACACTCCGACCCCACTTTCTGCCGAATTGAGGCATTGCGTGCTGAGTGGCGGAACTCAACACCGCGCTTTGCCTTGTTACCAAACCCAGGAAATAAAAAAAATCATTTTCTGGAGGGGAAATCAATTTGTAAAAGTATTTAAATGAAATAAAAATAGAATTTGCAGATAAAACTAAAATATACCTACACTGAAAAATATGTATTTTCAATTTATCAACTTATTCACGGCCGGTACAGAAAAGTAGAAAATATGCTCTATTGTTTTATGGATTTAAAACTAATCGAGGTATATCATATTTTTCTTTAATACATACATACATAAATAGCTTCACGCTGTGTCCCGTATATAGCAGGGTAGGCAGAGGGAACCTGAGAACCTAGTGTTCAGACACTCCGTTCCTAACTTTGCGCCGAATTGAGACATTTTCTTTAATTGAACCCCATTAATAAAATCAGGCAATCGAAAACATGGTAGAGTTACGTTAAACATCGTTCAATTTTGGGCGGGAAGTGGCGAACGGAGTGTCTTGTCACTTGGATCTCTCTACCCTAATTTACGGCAAAAAGGTAAAAACCAAAATTTAGTTTACCTTCCACCATATTTACATACTTTTGTATACGAATCCATAACCAGACGTTAAAAACCGAACGACAATAATAACCACTGCGCCAAATAGGACAAGCTCTTAATACGATAGTTAAGTCATTTAAAGTTAAGCTCACAGCTTAGTCAGTCAAAGTTTTCCTAAGCTTTCTATACGGTAGGAACTGACTTAGCAGATTCTAATGACTGATGATATGGCATTAGAGGAATAGTCTTACTTATATATGCATTAAAAAGACGTCAAGTGAATTAGGTATAGCTTTTTGTTATAAACTATAGAGAACTTAGGGATAAGATACTCTTTTCTCCTTTTCCATTTCTTTCTAATATATTGCTTGGTGATGGAACAACACTGCGCTATGTCCTAATGACTGGAAGGATAATTTCAATATATTTTTTTTATTTTTTTAATGTTATAAAATGCAGAAAGGAGTGTTAACCAATGGTTCTGAGTTCGATCTAAGCTGGTTTATTTTAGCTCTAGTAAGCGTTCCCGACGGAACGGGATTATGAAAATAATTTTTATGCAATTGTCTTCCCAAATGGGGACAAAACTGAAAACTATCATGTTTACAGTTAGACCGTATCACTGCACCACGATGGCCTCTGTCGATGGTCAGATCTCAACTAAATTTATATGGTACTAAATCAGAAGCACTAGCTATCATACGTAAAATAATCATTAAAATTGGTTCACCCAATAAAAAGTTACATACATAAAAAAAAATAATTGGATTGAGGACCTCCTTTTCCTGAAGTCGGTTATAAAATGTCCTTTACTATTTCATACAATACAATCTTACAAACTATTGTACAATAGAAACCCGAATCCTGAATCCTGAATCCTGTAAAATAACAAAACACTTGTTAAAATTAAACCGTCCAAAGTCTGGCTCGATTTCAAAAACCTGGGGTTTCTCTTCAGGTAGTTAAACTTTCATAGAGAATGTAGTGGAAGGACATTTTTGAGGTAAATAATAATATTTGTAGAGGCTATGGTGCAGTGACAGCGTTTGACTGTACACAAGTAACACGAGTGGTTGTGGGTTCGATTCCCGTTCGGGGAGATGATTATATTTAAATATTTTCATTTAATGGCTCTAATAAGATAAGGTTTTTCTTTTTAGCTTCTTGCTGTATCCTGAATGTAGCAGGGTAGGCAGAGGTAACCTGAGAACCTAGTGTAAAGATGCTTCATTCCCCACTTTCCAACGAATCGAGGCATTGCGTGCTGAATGGCGGAACTCAACGCCGCGCTTTGTCTTGTTACCACACCTAAGAAATGAAAATACTAAATTTTAACATTTTCAGGAGTGGGAATCGAACCCACAACCTGTCGCGTTTACAGTCGCACGCCACGACAGGCGTTGATAAAGTGCGGGGTCTATTTCCGCTAGTCAACACGAAATGTTTTGAATTTCTATAGAAAGTGAAGAACGGAGTGTCTTGATACTAGGATTGATATTACTATGTGTTTTTAACATAAATTTCGGTAGTTTTTCTTTGTCTTGCATAGGAGGGTACGCACAGTGAACGTCAAGACACTCGGTTCGCTGCTTTTTGCTCGAACTCGAGATATTATCTATTATATTAAAAAGCGGAACTCAATGCCGCTCTTTGCGTTTTAAATATAAATTTGCCCTGACCAAAAATTTGAATCTCGACCAACCCCTTAAACAGTACCACTGCACCATTAGCGCAAATAATATTATTAACGAAAATGTCTTCACTTTCAGTTTTACACCTTTTCCGTCTGTATTAGTGACTATGAGACGAGTGGCGGAACTCAACGCCGCACTTAAAATTAAAAAAAAATGTGATTTTACGAAATGTTTTGAACCATAACTGGTTCCTTTATGTTCTTATTGTTTAACATTGAATAGCTCTAAAAGTATGTAAATTAGGGTCTCATCTCAATTGTTATAGAGAGAAACCATTTTGAAAGTTGTTCTTTAACCTTTCTTTAAAAAAGAAGAAGGTTATCAATTCGGCTGATTTTTTTTATATTTGTTACGGCATGACTTTTTATTGGTTAAACCAATTGTAAAAATGCTTTTCTTATATGATAGCATGCATGTAGTCCCAATTAAATTTAGTTATCTGACAAGTAGTTTTCGAGTTATTCATAATAATTGCATTATTTAGTCCATTTTATTTGAAGTAGGTTCTCTTTTTTTGTTAAAATCTTGTTTATTGCTTATGTTATCGATACTTATATTATGACAAAATTAAAAATAACTAAAATACTCTTGTAAGTATAATATTATAGAAAAATAACATGGAATCTTCATAAATTATAGTCCATATATTATTCTAACGCCTGTCGTGGCGCAGAGGCACAAGCGTGCGACTGTAAACCCGACAGGTTGTGGGTTCGATTCCCACTCCAGGAAATGTAAAATTTAGTATTTTCATTTCTTGGGTTTGGTAACAAGGCAAAACGCGGCGTTGAGTTCAGCCACTCAACACGCAATGCCTCAATTTGGCGGAAAGTGGGGAACTGAATTGTTGTAAGAGAACGGAGTGTCTTAACACTAGGTTCTCGGGTTCCCTCTGCCTACCCTGCTATATGCGGGATACAGCGTGAAGTTAAAAAAAAGAATTAAACGTTACTATTTTAACCAGATTAATCGCGTAGATTAGTAACAGGTAGAGTCAGTCTGTACCCAAAATGTACACGTACACGTTAAGAGAAGAAATGCTTAGCAATCCATGGATTCACCACGCAGGTGCCGTGCCCATCGCGTTGCAGAGAGAGAAGCTTGGAAAGTGCCTGGAACTTACGACCCAAGTGTAGGTTTAAGGGGCCCCTTTAAAATGAGCATTAACGTTTACCTCCACTGTCCGCGCATTAGTGCTTAACCCTTTCCACTCCAAGGCTGTTTTTGTTTTTGGCTGTTTTTTCCACAAGCTCCACGCCAAAATTACGTTTCTTAACTTTTAGTGTTTTTTGTGTATTTTGTAAAAAGAAAGATTTTTTCTTATTTAATTAACTTTATTTTATGAATAATTACATGATACTATATTATAATTCTTAATTTTAATGAAAAGGGATTATAAAATCCCTTTTGGTACGGTATTTTTCAGTGTCGAGTGACACTCGACATTGGAGTGGAAAGGGTTAAATTAGTATGGTAAGATTAAAGATTAGTGTCTAACCTGTATCTATTAGAGATACAGGTTAGTGGTAAATAAATATTTACCTAACATCCCAAAATTTTTATATATTTTTCCTATTAAATTCGTGTTTATACATGGTGTTCCACAAACACGGTCGGATATTAAAATAATATATTCTAATGTCTATTGTTCGGAAGACGGAGGTCGGACAACGAATACGTATATGAATGTATATCATGAACTCTTTTATTAATAAAAAAAAACCTTCTCGCTTTATCCTGCATAGCAGTATTATAGTCAGAAAAAACCTATTGTCATGACACTCCGTTCGTCACTTTCAGCCTGAATTCGGGTCGTTGCGTGTTAAATGGTAGACTCTACTTGGTACTTAATCTTACCAGAGCGTGGAAATTAAAATAATCCTCAAGTGGGAATCGAATCAGAACCATTCGCATTTACAGTCACACGAAGCCCCACTGCCCCATGATGGCATCACTAAATCAATCTTTATGAAAAACAAGAAAGGAAATGTTTCAAATCATAAATATTTACCCCAAAATGCATCTTTTTATTATAAAACCGTATTTATATATGGTGTTCCACAAACGCGGTCGGATATAGAAATAATATATTCTAACGCCCATTGTTCGGAAGACGGAGGTCGGACAACGTAACCCTAGATATGAATGTGTGTCATAAACTGTTTTGTTGAGAAAGAGTTCTCGTGTAATATATTTAGTTCAAAATTTTGTTTTTTTGTTCACGTTTGGTGAAAGAATGGCCAGATACATATGTATAAGAGCAAGTTACCTAATAAGGTCTGGGTGTTTGAAACTTATTATTTCTTTTAAATCAATTAAAGATGCCAGTCGCGAAGAAGCACAAGCGTGCGACTGTAAACATGACAGGTTGTAGGTTCAATTCTCAATTGACGAAACGAAAATAACAAATTATTGAACATACATAGCTTCAAGCTGTATCCCGCATATAGCAGGGTAGGCAGCCCTCTGCCTAGTGTTAAGATATTCCGTTCCCCACTTTCCACCGAATTGAGGCATTGCATCCTGATTAGCGGAATTCAACGCCACGATTTGCCTTATTACCAAACCCAGGAAATGAAAAATTCAATTACCTGGAATGGGAATCGAACCCACAACCTGTCGCGTTTACAGTCGCACTGTCCCACTGCGCCACGACGGCCTCTACATAAGTATAACAATTGTAGCCCCCTTTTAACAATTACTTGAAAGAAGTGTCATAGAAAGTGTTCGCACCTGCGTCGTGTTCGAGATTACTTCTAAAGTAAGAAAATATACTTTCAACCGAAATTGGAATAAAAATGTTCAATGCTTGTGTTTTTGTATGTATGTTTGTTTGTAAATATAGTAAGTTAATGTGATATAATAACTTAGTTTATTTATTACTACCTGTTTACCGCGACTTCGAATGTGTGGACTATAATACCTAAAATCTCGTTCTTTTTCCAACTTCTTTGGAATTTCAAGAAATTTCTTTTAGTGCTCCCCTACACTTCTCAAGGAGTCTTCATGACAAATTTCATATTTATATGGGAAGTAGTTTTGTCTGTACGTTGTCTGTCTGTCACACGAAAGCGTTTCATATATATACTCGTTGATTTTAGCGGAAAAAGTAAATATTAGTGGTTTATTTCTATTACGTGTTTCGAAGATAAGGATTTATAAACTTATTCACAACTAAATAAAAAAAAGAACTAGTCACGGATGTGTTCTTCACATACATAATAATAATAGAGAACAGAGTGTCTTGTCCCTAATGACTCTTATAAATCTCAAAAATACGCAAGAAACACGGAAAAACAAAAAGAATTCGAAAATTTTGCTATTAAATTGGCGGAAAACAAATTTAAAGTTTGTTTTCACTTTAATAGATTCCTATAAAACTTTTCACAAAAATATAATTGAAAAAACAAGAAAAGCCGCGGGCGGAAGTCTATATAGTATTATGGTTCTAATACAATTAGCGAAACACCGTTACTTCTAAGGACATTATAATCCAAAATTGAATTTTAAGAAATTTTACGATTTTCTACCTCAATTAAGAAAACGGTGTTTCGAGGAAAATGGAACACCTGCTTTATGTACCTTTTAATATTTAAAAAAAACACTTTTTCATTGCAAAGTAGGGAGTGAGAACCTAGTGTCAGGACACTCTGTTTTCCATTTTTCACCCGTATTCAAGAATTTACGTACTCAAGGCCGTTCCTCGCATAGCTGGTCAAGCAGAGAAAATCTAGTGGCCATACACTCCATTCTCTATTCACCATATCCACCAAAAATGAACACTTTTTATTTTTGTTGTGCCACTCACGTGTTATAGTCAGACGCTTAACCTCTGGGCTAGGATGGATTCTTATTTTAAAAAAGGAAAGCTGCTTCACGCTTTATCCGACAGGGTAATCAGAAGGAACCTATTGCCAGGACACTCTGTTTTATACTTTTCGCCCGTATTCAAGACTCTACGAGTATGTTGAATAGCTGGGCAGGCAGAGAGTATCAAATATTTATACACTCAGTTCTCTACGCACCACATCCACTAGAAATCCAGACCTTTGCATGTTACTGTTCTGCCAATAAATAAATTCTTATTTTAACAAAGAATAACAGCTTCACGTTATTCCTGCATAGCAGGGTAATGAGGACGAGCCTAGTGTAAGACACTCCGTTTTCCACTTTCCACAAGAATTAAAGACATTGCGAGTAAAGTTTTTTTTTAGAGAACCTCTTTCAACAATTCCGTTCCCCACTTTCCGCCAAATTGAGGCTTTGCGTACTGAGTGGCGTAACTTAACGCCGCGCTATGCCTTTTTACCAAACCCAGGAAATGAAAATACTAAGCTTTACATTTCCTGAAGCTGGAATCGAACCCACAACCTGTCGCGTTTACAGTCGCACGCTTGTGCCCCTGCGCTCCGACAGGCGTGTATTCTAAAAAAATTTTTACGTGCTCTATTTGAATTTACTATTAAAGTAGAGTCTTTATTTTTTTTTCTCATTTTATCTCGATCATCATAATAACCATTCACTTAAATGTAAAATTAAAAATGTACTTATCTTTTACGACTACTATACAAAAACTCATTTTGATAATGAATGAATGAATTATTTAGTTTAAAAGTTTCTACAACGAATACTTGAGCAGGAAACAATAGCAGTTTCTCAGTTAAATAATAGTTGCATATTTTAAAAATTATAAGAAAATGTGGATAGTTTTTGTAATAATTTCATTCTATTTAAATTCGTTTTTTTTTATCTTTTTTTAACAATATGCTAAGCGTAAGTTACGCCAGTTTAAAGTTCATAGAAATAGACATAACACAGAGTATTGAAACACTGGGCTTTAATATAATAGTTGCTCTAGCCTTTAAATTAGATTAGGAAACAAGAATGTTAATAACTTTTTTTAAGCTTCACCCTTTATCTGGTATGTCAGGGTTAGTCATAGAGAACCTAGTGTGGAAACACTCCGTTCTCCACATTCTACCTGAATTTTACATATTACATATGCCTCAATTCGGCGAAAAGTGGGGAACGGAGTGTCTTAACACAACGTTCTCTCTGCCTACCCTGTTATAGAGGAACTCAACGCCGCCCTTTGTCTAATCAGAGCGAAAAATGAGAATAATTTAAATATTTGTCTGTCGTGACGCAGAGGCACAAGCGTGCGACTGTAAACGCGACAGGGTGTGGGTTCGATTTCCACTCCAAGAAATGTAAAGTTTAGTATATTCATTTTCTGGGTTTGGTAACACGGCAGCGCAGCGTTGAGTTCCGCCACCCAGCACGCAATGCCTCGATTCGGCGGAAAGTGGGGAACGGAGTGTCTTAACAATAGGTTCTCAGGTTCCCTCTACCTACCCTGCTGTGTGCGGGATACAGCGTGAAGCTAAAAAATAATAATAAATGATTCCCGTTAGTAAGAATCGAAACCACAACCAATAAATCGAAAACTTTCATCACCAAGCTCTCCTTCTAGAACTTTCTCTACATTTCTCTTCAACAAAAAATACAAAAAAAATCAAGAATAAAATATTTTCTTGAAATTTGCAACCATGAAACATGACAAAAGAGGTCTTGGTGAACAACAACAGTACGTATCTAATAGCCGCGGGCATAAATGTAAATGTTAGTAGAAACATGTTAACAAAAGGATTCTGCATGGTTTAAATTATACTTTATTTTAATGTGTTATGTAAAATGTTGAGGTCATCGTATAATGAGACAGTGAAGGTGTGTTGTGGGTTCGATTTCCATTTTAGGAGTGATAGATTCTATTATTTTTGTTAGCCCGCTTTGGGAAGATAAAGCGTGATGTTGAATTTGAAATTTCAATACACTTTTTTTTTCTTTTTTTTTTAAGCTCACGCTGTATCCTGCATATAGCAGGGTAGGCAGAGGGAACCAGAGAACCTAGTGTTAAGACACTCCGATCTATTTTAACAATTCCGTTCCCCACTTTCCGCCGAATTGAGGCATTGCATGTTGAGTGGCGGAACTCAACGCCGCGCTTTGCCTCAAACCCAAGAAATGAAAATACTAAATTTTACATTCCCTGGAGTAGGAATCGAACCCACAACCTGTCGCGTTTATAGTCGCACGCTTGTGCCTCTGCGCCACAACTGGCGTTCAATACACGATGATTGGAATTCTGATGGAAAGAGAACGTAGTGTCTATACACTAGGTTCACTCTGTCTATCCTTTACTTTCATCCAAATTCAAGATATTCAATTTGAGTAGTGTATTCATGCCATGCTTTGTCAAACCAGAATGGGTAAATTATCATAATTAAAATTTTAACAATAACGAAAATCGATTTAATATAAAACTAAGTATTTAATTTAAATGGGACCACATCAAAAGCACTAGCTATAATATAAAAAAAATCATCAAAATCGGTTCGCCCCGTAAAATGTTGTATAGATACACAAAAAAGAATACAGTTAAATGGATAATTTCTTGCTTTCTTGGAATTCGTTTAACCATCATACCTTCTTAGGGGAATCAAACCCACAACTACTCTTGCTTAGTCTTACATTGTCCCACTTTACCACTATGGTCTCTATTTATTCTGTTTTCACATCAAATACAGAACCCTGAAACAGAACGTTATCACAAAAAGCTCAGCAAATCACATGACGATAAAAAGCTCGCTGAAAGATAGCCAGAGGGGGACGAAAAAATAACTTTTGGACCCTCACACCTGCGCTACATATATTACTGTTGTAACTATTTGAATAAAATGTTTTTGTTTTCGCTTCCCTTTCACAATGTTAGGCTTAGGATAGACGATAAGAATGAATTATTGAGCTTTTGGAAAGCTCTGATGATGTATAAAAGGCCATTGTGAATACGCGATTGGTTGTGGGTTCGATTTTTAGTCGGGATAAATGATTATATTTTTTTTCCTTTCTCGCTCTGGCAAGACGTTGAGTTCGCCACCTAACTCGCAATGTCTCGAATTCGGGCGGAAAGCGTCGACCAGAGTGTCTTATCACTATGTTCTCTTTGCTCTCACTATCCTGACATCCTATAACTGCTGATGATATTATTTTGGTTATATGTAGAAGTTAAGAGAACAGTGTCAAGACTCAACGCTATCCAATTCAGTACGAGAAATTAAATAAAAGCTAAGCTAAGCTTGGAACACTGCGTATCGTACGGCGGAAATTAACGCCGCATTTATCTTCTCACAGCGAGGATATTATATAATAATTAAAGTATCATTCTTTCGACTTGGGATTGGATCCACAACATTCATAGTCCTTCTTCAAGCATGTTACGTACATGGCAGGGTAGGCAGAGAGAACCTAGTGTTAAGACACTCATTTCTCCACTCCCGGCTGTCTTAAATATAAACGATGGAACCAAAAAATTCGTTTATCTTACTAAAAGCTGAAAGAAAAATATTTACAATGTACATGAGGCCTTTATTTCACCCTTTCCTTTGTAGATTGAGTAATTTGTCCGATACTCGTAAGAAAAAGTGCACGTATGTATCTTTTTTTATATTTACGATTTTTTCACCTGTAAGCTGAAAAAATAAATATTGGGACCATCTTTGCGCAGTAGGACAGCATTATTTAAAATTTGTTCATTTTTTCAGTCTGGTAAGGGAAAGTGCGGTGTTATGTTCCGCCGTTCAACACTCAGTGACTCTACAATGATCTGAAAATACATACATACATACATAGCTTCACCCTGTATCCCGCATATGGCAGGGTAGGCAGAGAGAATCTAGTGTTAAGACACTCCATTCCCTACTTTCCGCCGAGTTGAGGCATTGCGTTTTGAGTGGTGGATCTCAAGGCCGCACTTTGCCTTGTTACCAAACCCACGAAATGAAAAGTTCCGTTTCCTGGAGCGGGAATCGAACCCACAAGGTTCGATTTTTCCTGTCTCATATACAGTCGCACGCTTGTGCCTTTGCGCCACGACAGGCGTTATTAATCATATATAATTATATCAAAATAATTTTCCTTTCCCAGTTAAGACAAAACGCAGCGTTGAGTTCCGCCATTCAAATTGGTTCTCTCTATCTACCCCGCTATGAAGGAAATGTATGACAATAACTAATGTCACATATTCTATGTGGCAGGTAATTTAAATTTAAAACAGGAATCATAACAGACACACCGGAAATGTTTTCAGAGTGTGAAAATAGAATGTTAGTTTCATTTTCAATATGTTTAATAATAATGGATTTTGAATATTGATACTGTATGTTTTATGTGAGTACTAGTTGTATCCTGATACTTTGCTTGCATGGGTAGTACTTAAAAATTTAACAAAAAATGAAATGGGTCTCAAATCAAATGGTCTAAAAAATAAAATAACTCTAAGAGTACTTGTTAGATCTTAACTAAATTTAATTGAACTAACACCAGAAGTACTAACTTCACGCTGTATCCCGCATATAGCGGGGTAGGCAAAGGCAACCAGAGAAGCTAGTGTTAAGACACTCCATTCTTTCACCAGAAGTACTAGATATCATATAAAAAAAGAATCATTAAAATTGTTTCGCCCAATAAAAAGTTACACATCTATATATACATAAGTGAAGCAGCAACTTTGTACCTCTCTTTACGAAAATTACGCGGACGGAGGAGCATGAAACTTGGCACACTTATAGTTTATATAGCGAAGGAGTGTAGGATGTTCATATTTTTTTAAATAATACATAAAAAGTATATTAAAATAATAAAATAAATGTTACACACACTACCATGGTTTGACATCCATGTTTACGTAAAGTGACATATACATACATTGCTAAGGACAACGCGTTGTTAACGCGTATACGGGGACACAAGTATAAAAAAAACAGTCGAATCGAGAATATATATTTTTAAAGTCGATTAATAAAATTTTTATATGTTTAACGTTTTTAACGTTTCCTCTCTAAGTGATTTTCTATACTTTTCAAGGAGCCTACATACCAAATTTTCGGCGTCCTATGGCCAGTAGTTTTGCCTGTATGTTGTCTGTCAGTCACTGAGTAATGCAAGCAGTTTTAAATTTATAGATTTTGAGCACGATTTCTTCTTCTTTCCCGCATACAAGAGCCTTCTTGCCAAAGGGAAGTGTCAAGATACTCCCTTCACCGGTTTTCACCTGAATTCTAAACATTACGTTTTAAATAACGTATGCACTTTTATTCTCTCTTTTTTTACTTAATTTACTTTCAATCCTTTTTCCTAATATATTTTAGTCCCTCCGATTTTGTATTTTTTGTATACCCTATTTGGTATAAATATATTCAATGTATTTATTTATGTATCTTTTTATTTATCTATGTATTTATGAATGTATATATAAAGCGAGTACACCGCCTACCGATTTTAATACTCCCATACCTTAAGGTTGCCTGGTAGAGATCGCTTACAGCGATAAGGCCGCCTGCTGTACATTTATTTTTTAATTTTTTCGTTTTTTTTTCTGTATAATATTGGTGTACAATAAATCATATTATGTATCTCATTATAAGTTCTCGGGTTCAAAGGAACCCGGTCCTTTGGAAGGCTTGCGTGGCGACACAGGTCCAACACGTAGAGGCCCCTTTGAGACAACAATATTTTTAATTTGACGCATTGACCGGGATCCATCTCTAAGTAACCATAGGCAATTGCTCAGAGATGGTCACCGGTCAATGCGTAGGAGCTATGGGACATATGGAAAACTAAAACAGGGCTATGGAATGGAGTTTGGATGGACTATTGTACTGGGCTATTGATTGAGACTATCGGACGTCCGCCTTTTCAATTATTTATATTATTTACTTATTATTATTATTTTAAGTGAAGAAACTCAATTGCACGTGTTCTCTTACCAGAGCGGAGAAATTAATAAAATTTAAATATTCCCCCAAGTGGGAATCGAACCCACAACCGATCACGTCTACAGTCACGCAATGTACCACTGCGACAAAGCAAATGCGCATGCGTTATATCTAATACGGAAATTGTCTGAAGATGAGTCTGTCCCGTTATATTATAGCTATAGTAAATCTTAAATGTTTGAAGTTATGAGAAATAACACACATAATTATAAAGAACAAAAAACCCGACTGAATCAATCCTCCTCATTTAGGAAGCAAATACAAATAATGTAAACTATAAAAGCTGGTTATATGTTATATATAATTGAAATGTACTAATTAAGTCCTTTCATTTAATACCCCACACGGTTTCCATCAACGATTTTTTTGCTTTTATTCATGACGTAATTGCCTCTAGATATTTTATTAAGAGTGACGTCATATATCTAAGAACACTAGGAGTACCTATCTAACGTCACCTTAACTATATGAATCGGTCTAAGCTTTGGAAGATATGAAGTAGTAAAGAATATTACAAGCATACATGACACGCGCGAAAAACATAACCCTCCTCTGACAGTCGGGTAATAAATGAACAAATATATATATACGAGTATATATATTTCAAATTCACGCTGTATACCACATATAGCAGGGTAGACAGAGGGAACCTGAGAACCTAGTGTTAAGACACTCCGTTCTCTTACAACAATTCCGTTCCCCACTTTCCGCCAAATTGAGGCATTGCGTGTTGAGTGGCGGAACTTAATGCCGCGCTTTGCCTTGTTCCCAAACCTAGGAAATGAAAATATTAACATTTCCTGGAGTGGGAATCGAACCCAAAACCTGTCGTGTTTACAGTCGCACGCTTGTGCCACTGCGCCACGACAGGCGTTCATTCAAAAATTCAGGTATCATTATAAAAAATGACATGCTTACTTAGTGAATGTAATATAGATGCTTATTTTGTACAAAGCGCGGTGTTGACTTACTCTGCTCTCACACGGAATGTCTCGAATTCAGGTAAAATATAGAGAACGGAGTGACTTGACATTAGATTCTCTTTGCTTACTCCACTATGAGACTATAGCATGAAGCAGTTTTTTTATTTAATTTGAAACTGCCAATTTCCTGAATATAATATATACCTATATAAGTGCATTTTTTTATCAACAAATCGTGTCGTTAAGTTACATCAATCAACACGCAATAGCTTGGATTCCAGCGGAAAGTAAATAAAGAACTATTTTGACTTTACATTCTCTTTCCTACCTTGCTATGCGGAAAAAGCGCAAAAATTCTATCCCTTGTTTTAAAACCTTGAAGCTTCCATACACAGAATTACATCAGAATCGCATCTTCTTCTCAAAACGCACAAAATATTTACAATTTATAAAGACATTCCGCCTATCGTGGCGCAGAGGCTCAAGCATGCGATTGTAAACGCGACAGGTTGTGGGTTCGATTCCCACTCCAGGAAATGTAAAAGTTTAGTATTTTCATTTCCTGAGTTTGATAACAAGACAAAGCTCAGCATTGAGTTCCGCCACTCAGCACGCAATGCCTCAATTCGGCGGAAAGTGGGAAACGGAGCGTCTTAACACTAGGTTCTCAGGTTCCCTCTACCTACTCTGCTATTTGCGGGATAAGCAAAAAAAAATCGTACACAGAACTAAATCAGAATCACATCATCTTCTGAAAATGCACAAAATATTAACAATTTAAAAAAGAAATTCCACTACAAAACAAATAGTCTATATGCTAATACAATTTTCAATACGACTCGAGCATCTGTCAATCACGGTCTATTCGTTTTCATATTGCGCCGTTCAATATCGTCCCGTACTGGCATATGACTGTTTTCAATTTTAAACTTTTACCACCGTTGTGCTTTATAAAGTTCACTAGAAATAGAATTTACTAGAATAGTCTTACCAAATCTTGCAAGGTAAAGCGCGGCGTTTAGTTCCGCCACTCAACACGCAATGCCTCAATTTGGCGGAAAGTGGGGAACGGAATCATTGTAAGAGAACGGAGTGTCTTAACACTAGGTTCTCAGGTTCCGTCTGCCTACCCTGCTATATGTGGGATACAGCATGATGTTAAAAAAAAAAGAATAGTCTTAAATTGTAGTGATATGTCACTACTTTGTGATAACTTACTCTCTTAAAAGTGTTCGAATATCTTAATGTTCATACATGAAAGTTTTCTTTCTTTTCTACGTTGTAGCCTTTTTCCGAAATTTTGTGAACTGAGGAGTATGTATGTATATGGCATAATGAAATGTTTATATGGAACAGAAAATCAATATTTTTTTGATAAAGCATGATATCCCGCATATAGCAGAGTAGGCAGAGGGAACCTAGTGTTAAGCCACTCCGTTCCCCATTTCCGCCGAATTGAGGCATTGCGTGCTGAGTGGCCACGACAGACTTTAACTTACTAACTGGTCTACATATAAATGAAATTTGATTTATTTGTCTTCTAGATTCGAACTGACTACCTTAAAATTCACAGACAAAACCAAAAAGACTAATGTCTTACACAAACAGATAGTGTACTTTCATCTATATTTATCTATTCTTCTTACTAAGTTCCCGTCTATTTATCAGACGCTCTTTAAATTCGCCTTTTCAGTCTCTTTCAATGGTACATTATAGACGTCTGGTAGAGAAATGTTGGAGCTATTTAAACTATGTATATAAAAGAGTATTTTAATGTTAGTCTGTGTTGTGTGGTTTTTGAAGAAAGACTTGAAATCATATGATGTAACGCCTGTAGTGGCGCAGAGGCACAAGGTTCGATTCCCACTCCAGGAAATGTAAAAGTTTAGTATTTTCATTTCCTGGGTTTGGCAACAAGGCAAAGCGCGGCGTTGAGTTCCGCCACTCAGCATGCAATATCTTAATTAGGAGGAAAGTGGGGAACGAAGTTTCTTAACACTAGGTTCTTAGGTTCCCTCTGCCTACCCAGCTATATGCGGGACACAGCGTGAAGCTAAAAAAAATAATATGGTCTGTCTTAAGTATATGCTTACTCCTTATTAAGTAAATTATAAGGAGAGACAAAAATCATTCTTATATTAAAATATTTACTGAGAGGGTTTTTTACATTAACTTTGTATGGATTTAAATGCGAACTTCTGAAAACATGAATTTTTCTGTCATAAGCATTTCGATTTTTTACTAATATTTTTTTTTTGAAACATAAAATATTGACTAAAGGACGATAAGCATATCGTGGCGCAGTAAAATATCTGACGCTATTGGTTGTGGGTACAATCCTAACTCAGGGGAATGATTATATTTAAATAATTTTCATTTTGTCTCTGGTAACAAAGCGCGGTGATAGTTTTTGCAATTCAACACATAATATTTCAAATTTGGCAGAAAATGAAGAATCAACTGTCTTGACATTAAGATCTTTTTGATTATTTAACTATGCTGTTTTCTTTTAAAGAAAAGATTTTTTTTTTTATGGATAACTGATGGCAAACGAGCAGAAGGACCACCTGATGGTAAGTGGTTACCTTCGCCCATGAACATCTACAACACCAGAGGCGTTGTAGATGCGTTGCCAACCTACAGATGGAAGGGGAGGACAATGTAGTAGTCCGCTATCGGAACCACCACATTTTGGGGAAAGGATGGGTGGGAAGGGGAAAACCTGGCTTACATGCCATCGAACCGGAACACATCATAAGATATTTAAAATATATAAAGATATACAAAATTTTAAACATAAAATAACAATTTCACGCGAAAATTTACAAATTTAAAGGCCATGTCGCAGTGGGACGTCCGACTGTAAACGCGATGGGTTTACATTCGATCCTCATTGAGGGAAATGATTATAATAATACTCAAATTATGTTCATTTCTTTACTCTAGTAGGATTAAGCGCGGCGTTTAGTTCCGCAACTCAACACAAATTATCTCGAATTCGAACATTCAAATAGAGTGTCTAGACACTAAAATATCCCTAGGTACTTTGCAATGCCGTTTTTAATAAAGAACATACAAAATTTTAGCTTCACGCTGTATCCCGCACATAGCAGTGTAGGCAGAGGGAACCTTAGAACATAGTGTTAAGGCACTCCGTTCTCTTTCAACATTATATAGAAAATTTTACCCCTAAAAAGCAATTTTACGTGAAGATAAAGTAAACTTTAAACTACAGTAGCTAACGTTCTCATAATAACCAGATTGTAAGAGGATCGTTACATCAAGACGTATACGTGATACGACTACAACTAGCTACTTTTGGCAACATTTTATTTTATGACTTACATTATTCAAGCGTAATACTTCTTAAGGGTTACTTAAAAATTTCATACAGTTATTTGGCACAGTGGGATTGATTGTAAACGTGAGTGGTTCTGGGTTCGATTTTCATTAAAAGTATGTTTTTTTTTTCGTTTTATCGCTTCTCGCTGTATCTTGATGTAGCAGGGTAGGCAGAGGGAACCTGAGAACCTAGTGTTAAGACACTCCGTTCCCGACTTTCCTCCGAATTGAGGCATGTTATATTTTATGTTATAGTGTATAGACAATCATAAAACTGGGAATCAAATCCCATTCCCATACAGTCACATTTCAATGACATCATACCGCCTTCAATGGTTCCATAAAATCTAAAATCCCATAAACTAGTATCTCTAGACACCATAAAGCGGTAGTTTGCAGGAACGTAATAATAACAAGTCGTAATACTATTGTGAGTCTCACGTGATCTGCCTGTAACCTGCCTTGATTATTTTAACCAACCAAAGTGAAGAAGTAGAAATGCATTGAGGAAATGATTATATCTTAGTTACTTTTATTTTCGGAGAAAAAGCGCGGCGTTGAGTTCCGCCACTAAATACTTAATTTCCACTCAAGGAAATGACAAGTTTACCTTACCTTACCTTACCTAACTTCACGCTTTATCCCTAGCGGGGTAGTCAGAGTTCCGGAGCGCCAAACGCTACGGTCACTGCATACTTCTTTCGCCTCGTCCACAGTCATTAACCTCTTCATGCATGCCCTCCGGGGGGTCCTCATGCTTTTTACGTGACCTTCCTCCAGTATCATTGATACTGTGTTCTCGAATGTAAAGTTTAGTATTTTTATTTCCTGGGTAACAAGACAAAGCGCGGCGTTGAGTTCCGCCACTCAGCACGCAATGCCGCAATTCAGCGGAAAGTGGGGAATGGAAATGTTAAAAGAGACAGAAACAGAGTGTCTTAACACTAGGTTCTCAGGTTGCCTCTGCCTACCCCGATATATGCGGGAAACAGCGTGAACATAAAAAAATATAAAAATATATAAATTGCAGTATAACTTATAATATTATATAGTTTCATTAAAATGTGTTTAGTAGTTATCGCGTTTTTACGCGTTTTTATTCTTTTGAATATGAAAAAAATCTCTCATGGTAGTATCGAAGAGAATTTGAAGAGAACTAAGTGATGAAACACTCTGTTCTCTTCTTTCCACTATTTCAAGACATTACATGATTAGTAGCGGAACTTAACGCCGCACATTACTTAACCAAAACGAACAAACGATAACTATCCAATGTTTTATTAAATACCCATCTACAATAACCTTTAAATCATATTCAATTCATTTCCCATTAAAATCATCCAAATACTATAAGCTGCTTGAATAATCAATTGATACCTTTCGTAACAAGTGTTTGCTTCAGGTAAGCCTCGAACTGTTTACCCTCCTTAATAGACAGTAATAGACACCACAAAGCCATTAGGCGTCCACGTCGCTTTCACTTAACTGAATATTGCCTAATAGATTTGGAAATCTTGGATAGTATCATAATTAAGTATTGATTTTAGATTTTAAGTGCTTTAAAGATTTCTATTAGGGCTATCAATTTGACTGTATTTTTTTACTAGATGAACCAATTTCGATGATGTCTCTTTTTATGATAGTTAGTGTCGTGTCTTTTCAAAGTGGTAAAATGAAAATAATTTAAAGTGGTTCGATTCATCTCAGAGGAATGATTATATTAAAAATAATTTTCAATTCCCCGCTCTGGTACGTGGCGTTGAATTCAATCAGCACATGATTATGTGCGAGATTTCTCGAAATTTGGCGGGAAACGAAGGATGGAGTGTCTGGACACTTTTTTTCCCGCATATAGCAGGGTAGACAGGGAACCAGAAACTTAGTGTTAAGACATTCTATTTTCTTGAGATTTCCGCTCCCCACTTTCAGCGGAATTGAGGCATTCTGTGCTAAGTGGTGGAACTCAACGCAGCGCTTTTGCTTTGCTATCAAACGAAATGAAAATACTAAATATTAATTATTATAAAGTTTTAATATTTTCATTCCCTGGAGTGGAAATCGAACCCACAACCTGTCGCGTTTATAGTCGCACAGTTGCTGCGCCACAACTAGCTTATAAATATAACTATAGATAAGTAGTAGTAACTTACTACTAGAATTTCATTCGCACTTGTTTTCAAGGAAATTGGATTTGTGAATAATACAAATGAGATCTGATCTAATAGGATTAGCGGAGTCATTGTCAGGACGAAGTGACTAACAAGTGTTGCAACCACGGTTATAGGGCTTGGTGCAAGTGTAATAAATATTATAATAAGTGATATTTTAAAGTGTTACTGACACACTTAGGTTGCAAAAAACAAATTCGTTTTACGAATTTCTCTACAGAAATGTTGTAAAAAAAAATAAGTTATAATAAGCGTTTAAAAATTTTGATTTCGATTATACATCGAACGCATAGCTCAGCGATCAGAGCGCTTGGTCTATTTGCAATAGATGCGAGTTCGAATCCCGCTTTGTTTAAATTTATATATGTTTTCTAAAAATGTTTTTTTTTTATTTTCAATTTCACACTATTCTGCATAACGGAATAGTGTACAAAGTGATAAGACACTCCGTTTCCTCTTTCAAATTCGATTGCATTCTGAGTGGCGCAACTCAAGGCCGCGCATTGTCTTACTAGAGTGGAGAAAATAATATGATTATTTCCTCGATTGGGAATGTATCAGACTCTGTCTCATTAAACCAGAATGGCCTTTTTTATATCTACATATTAATTGTGAAGAAAAGCTTCGTACCTCTTTTTACGCATATTAGGCGTATGGAGGAGCATGAAACTTGACATAGTTTATATAGCAAAAAAGTGCAGAATGATTTTTTTTTTTAAATAAAGTATAAAAATATATTAAATTAATAAAATAAATGTTACAGACACTACCATGGTTTGACATCCATGCTTATATAAAGTGACAAATACGTTGCTAGGCAACGCGTTGTTAACGCGTCAACGGACTCTATCTTATAGTTATTATTATTTCTAAAGATAGTGGGGAACAGAACGGAGTGTCTTAGCACTGCTATATGCGGGATACAGCGTGTAGCTATAATTATTATTTCTTTATTTTTATATTTTCATTTCTCTCGCTCCACTAACTTGGACCACACACTATCAAACAAAGGCGTTATATAAGCGCTGTGAGCCTCTAAACCAGCAATCACAGTTGTTTTGTGTTAGGTACGATTCAATCAACTTGTGAATTAGGAAATAGATTTTAACTTTAAAATTAAAGTAGTATTTTGAATTTAGTTTTTTTTTCTTAACCAACTTCAAGGAAGAAAGAGGTGTTGAATTAGATTTTTATTGTGTGTTACTGTATATTTTTTTACTCGGTTAACTAATTTTGATATATTTTTTTTATATGATTGCTATTTCAATTTCAAATTTCAATTTGCGTTTTCTTATGCCTTAAGGTTGCCTGGAAGAGATCGCTATTTTAGCGATAAGGTCGCCTATTGTATATCTAATCCTTGTGTGTATTTTCTATTTTATGTGTGTTCAATAAAGAGTTATTATTATTTTTTTATTTAAAAATCTCTTCGAGTTCGAAGTTCGAAGGTCACAAATAACTAAACACGGGCCTAGGCCAAGTGCGTAGTTTGGGTAAAAAAATGAAGAAATTATAGCACGTTCAAAGGTGCAGGGTTCAAGTTTGAGATAAAAATTTACGTACTATCCGGCATGTATTTAGGATTACTGCTTTCTGTAAAAGCATATACGTACTAGGTGGCATATGAAGTGTATTGAGACTTTGGTGTAATGCATATGGTATAACGCCAGTGGTAGACAAAACTATAGGAACTGTTTTTGTAGTGCTAACTTTCCATTGCGTTTTAACCTCAATAGCAAGATCTGTGTATTTTGTTATTTTCTCAGTGTATGTTGAATCTAAATTATGTATGTTACAAATAGAAATATCAATAAAATAAACGGAGTTACGTGTTTTGTCAAAAATCGTTATGTCTGGTCGATTGTAGCATATCGTTTTATCGGTCACTATTGTCCTATCCCAATATATTCTGTACATGTCATTTTCTAAAACTGGTTGAGGTTGATATTTATAATATGGTACTTTTTCGGCTATTAATTTATATCGAAACGCTAAATTTTGATGAATAATGGCTGCTACTTGCTTGCTTATTATTATTATTATTATAGCTAGTGCTGCTGTAGGCGCATTTCAATTTATATAAGAATTGACGAGTACTTTTTGAGTTAATTGTGACAATGTTAGGTTTTAGTGCATTTTATCCGTTCAGTGATATTACCTCATAAATATCGCTATTTTCCTCATAGTCAGAGAGAACGTGTTAAAACACTCTGTTCTCCACTTTCAGCCCGAATTAGATACACCTCTCTGAGATTCAATCGTTTAGGCAACGCACGCCAAGACCGATCTTAGAGGACAACATTTTTCCCTATTTACTTGATATTTATTCTTAATTGTACAAAACCTTTATATATATATATATA
>JAKGSA010000791.1:120252-135062 GCA_033558755.1 Philaethria dido
GGTGTTGAGTTCCGCCACTCAGCACGCAATGCCTCAATTTGGCGAAAAGTGGGGAACGGAATTGTTGTAAGAGAACGGAATGTCTTAACACTAGGTTCTCAGGTTCTCTCTGCCTACCCTGCTATATTTGGGATACAGCGTGAAGTTAAAAAAAAGAAGAAACGAATCTAATCCACAAGCGTTTACCAACAGTTGCTAGCCAGTAAAAATAGTAATTTCAAGTAAAAAAGTAAAAGCTCAAGTCTGTTTGTTGTACAATATACATTGTATAGCTGGGTGTTATTTAAGAGTGTGTAAAGTTACCCGCTGAGACAATAGTAGTCTCGCCCGAGCGGCGCCGTCTATGGGATATGCAAGTATAGGTATGCTTCTTTATTTATTTTTTAAAACTACGCTGTATCCCGCACATAGTAGGGTAAACAGAGGGAATTAGAAAACCTAGTGGTAAGACCCTCCGTTCTCTTCAAACATTTCCGTTTCCCACTATCCGTCGAATTGAGGCATTGCATGCTGAGTGGTGGAACTCATAACCACGCTTTACCTTGTTAACAGAGTGAGTAAATGAAAATACTAAATATTATTTAATATATTCATTTCCTGCCTTTTGTGGAAATCGAACCCACAACCTGTCGGTTCAATTCCCACTCCAGGAAATAATAACGCCACTAGAAAAAAGTTATGAGGTAACACACAAAAAATGCAGTCGAATTGAGAACCTCCTTTCTTAAAATCGGTTAACCATTACTAGACCTAGCTCCCTGTACTAGTGGCCCCGGTGAGGCGTTAACAACGCGTTGCCTTTAGCAATGTATATGTCACTTTATATAAACGTGAATGTCAAGCCATGTAGCATTTATTTTATAAATTTAATATACTTTTTATGCATTATTTAAAAAAAATTGCATTCTGCACTCTTTCTTTATATAAACTATTGTCTTCATCTTCTTCTTGGTCGGTTTCTTCATTTCTGAAGGTCGTGCCCGTTCTGATATGCGATTGTGGCCATTCTGACAAGCTGTTTCCATGCCACTCTGTCTGACGCTTTACTTAGAGCTTCGGTCACCGGGATGCCTAAGATGTTTCTTGTTAGACCATCGGGCAGGTGTTCGGTCCCTAGGTCTTTTCCCATCTACTTTGCCCATCATAATTAGTTTATCAAAACTATCCGGCTGTTTCCGTGCTATGTGGCCAAAGTAAGACAGTACTCTTTGGTAACATGTTGTGGATAGTCTTGTTGTGATCTTAATCTGGTGGAGAATAGAAACTATAAGTAAATATAAACTATAAGTGTGCCAAATTTCAGGCTCCTCCGTTCGCCTAATTTCCGAAAAAAGGGGTACAAAGTTTTTGCTTCACGTATTTATATATATAAATAGAAGACAAAGTTAAAACGAAGGGAAGTTAAAATAACAATTGAGTTATACCTTACCTCTATATTCAATGATTATAAATGGTTGAATTTTTACAATCAATTGAGGAGGCAATGGCGCGGACTCACTTTCGGGTATTATTGAGATTTTATAAATGAATGGGTACATTGGGGTGGAATGCAGTAATGCAGATTTACTATTGAATTTATGGGGTTTATTGTGTAAAAATATTTGTTTTTTTTTATACTTTTTGGGAATTTTAAATGATAGACGAAGGTAGAAATAGAAGATTCCTAAGTGTTTTGACTCAGTCATTCAATTTTAATAAAACCTTTTTTTTAAATGAACATTGAAAAATAAAGTTTAATTAACTTTTACGTTAAAGACATTCCTTTGAATTATGCAATTCTCACTCGAAGCGAGGCGTTGAGTAACCTCATTCAAAACGCAATATTTCGAATTTGGGTGGCAAGCGATGAACGGAGTGTTTCGACACTAGATTCTCTCAGACTACCTGCGTACGGAAAAAGCCTGAAGCTAATTTTATATGATCGTTTTCTCTGCATCTGCATATTGTAAGAGAAATTGTAATTTCCAGTAATTGTGTGCTGAATGGTAAAGTTTAACGCCTAACTTTGCCTACAAAGAAAAATGTGCTAACAAGCATATAACAATTTTGACATAACTGGAAAAGAACGCATTGCTTAGCGGTCAGAGCCCTAGGATGATTTATAATAAGTGCGGGTTCGAGTCTTGCTGCCTGGAAATTTTTGTTTATCCTAAATGTATGATTAATATTTTAAAATATTACAAATACTATTCGTTTTAACAAAGCTGAAAAACGAAAAATTTAACTACAATTTTTCCCCAAAATGGGAAGTGAATCCACTACGTTCATAATCAATATCCCACTGGGCTATAAAGGCCTCGTATACATACATAACTAAAACAATTCAAAATATTTCCAGGCAACCGTAGGCAGTAGTAGGGTCCGTGGGGGAATTTTGTAAGGCAAGTGTTTAGTCAACAATTTATCAGATGCTAGTTGTCAATCAACAAGATAAAGCGTAATGAGATTCCGAGAACTTTGGAGTTGAACGGACTGACAGTTTGAATGTTTGTATGTATATACATATATAAATTTATGTGTTTATTTTTACTAGTGTCCCCGTATGTGCGTGAATAACGTATATAAACATGGATGCCAAATCATGGTAGTGTGTGTAACATTTATTTTATTAATTTAATATACTTTTTATGAATTATTTAAAAAAAAGTAGCATTCTGCACTCCTTCTCTATATAAACTATAAGTGTGCCAAGTTTCATGCTCCTCCGTCCGCGTCATTTTCGTAAAAAGGGATCCAAAGTTTTTGCTTCACGTACTTATATATAGATGCATTTATGTTGTGTATCTAACAGTCAACACTGAGAGGAAAGAGAGTGATCACATTTATTTTAACTTCACGCTGTATCCCGCATATAGCAGGGTAGGCAGAGGGAATCTGAGAACCTAGTCTTGAGACACTCCATTCTCTTTCAACAATTCCGTTCCCCACTTTCCGCCGAATTGAGGCATTGCATGCTGAGTGGCGGAACTCAATGCCGCACTTTGCCTTGTTACCAAATCCAGGAAATGACAATACTAAACTTTATATTTCCTGGAGTGGATGTCGAAACCACAACCTGTCGCGTTTACAGTCACACGCTTGCGCCTCTGCGCCACGATAGGCGTTAATCGTATTTAGACTATCTTATTCCTTCGCTCTGGTTTCGGCTTCAAATGGATAGTAGAGAGGAGAATTTATTGATACTAGTTTTAACCTTTTCGATAAAAGATGAAGGAAAAATAAAACAAATATGTCTACATGTTAGAAAGCCATCCGCCGCGTCTGCCTGCTGGTGATAAACTCAAAAACTACTGAACGGATTTCTGTAAGGCTTTCACAAATAGATAGCGATCCACACATTAGTTAAAATTTTGTAGAAATGGTATGAAATATTGTTGGAAAAATTTGCTACAGCATATTTTTAGTTGTAATTTTTATTTAGTTATAACATAAGAATGTGAAAAGTCCAAAAAAATATACATTTATAAAATATATATATATATATATATATATAGATATATAGATATAAATAAGTACTAAAATTCCCAAAGAGTACATGCAAAAATTTAGCTTTCCATAGCCAGTAGTTTCGCTTGTACGTTGTCTGTCAATCACATAGTAACGTAACGTTTTATATATATAGAGAGTCGACAACACTAGAAGGCCCAAGTTAAATTAGTGTCATTAGTGTTACGAGAACCGCACGCCTGTTTTAGATTAGGCATCTGTCACTTGTAAAAATCAATATCGTTTACTATTCCAACGTTAATGTTACACTCAGAAATGTCAATTATCGTTTAACTAATATTTAAATTATTATCTATATTATGGATTTTGTTCCGCTACTCTACACGCAATATCTTAAATCCAGGCGGAAAGAGAAAACAGTATTGACGTTCTATTATGAGAGAAGAGTAAGAAAACCAACTTTAAGTAAAATAACTCAAAAACTACTCGTCAGAAATATCTGACGACCTAAATTTAAACGAGACTACATGAGAAGAACTAGCTATTATATAAAAATACATATAAAAAAGAATCCTTAAAATTATTTCACCCAGTAAAAAAACACACAAAAAGTATAGTCACATTTAAATCCTTGAGAATTCGTTTAAAAACATCAATACCTCAATCGATTTCGAACTCACAACCCTGGTTTTCCTCATAATAAAACAGCAATTTGACAAGTAGTTTTGTGACCTCACGCTGTATTCCGCATATAGCAGGGTAGGCAGAGGAAACTTGAGAACCTAGTGTTGAGACATTCTGTTCTATTTCATCATTTCAATTCCTTCTTTGTCTTGTTACCAGAGCGAGGAAATGAAAATACAAAATATTTTCTTTTTTTTAGCTTCACGCTGTATCCCGCATATAGCAGGGTACGGAGAGAAAACCTGACAACCTAGTATTAAGACACTCCGTCACTTTCAACATTTCCGTTCCCTACTTTTCGCTGAATTGTGGTATTACGTACTGATGGCGGAACTCAACGTCGCGTTTTGCCTTACCAGGGCGAGGAAATGAAAATACTCAACATTATCATTTTCTTCTGGAGTGAGAATCGAACCCACAACCTGTCGCGTTTACAATCGCACGCTTGTGCCTCTGCGCCACGACTGGACTCATTTAACAAGTACTGTTATAAAACTATATATTATTTAATCAACAATATCACTTAACCTAATTACCGCCTGCCCTCTAATGCTCATACCCACTGTGCCCGTAATACTATCATTACTTATAATATCTAAATGAATTAATAAAGAGACTGATCATAAAATATGGAACATAAAAAGGTTATTTCCTTATTTGATAACAAAGCGCGGCGTTTAGTTACGCCATTCAATATAATGTCAATTTCAAGTGGAAAGTGAAAATGTAGTGCCTTGACACTAGGTTTTCTTTGAAAATCCTCCTATACGGGAAAAAGCATGAATTTGCATTACTACATTAGTATCGTTGACGCGTTAACAACGCGTTGTCTTTAGTAGTATATGTCACTTTATATAAACATGGATTTCAAACCATAGTGTGTATGTAATATTCATTTTGTTAATTTAATATAATTTTTATGTATTATTTTAAAGAAATGTTAGCATTATGCACTCCTCTATATAAACTATTATTGTGCCAAATTCAGTCCGCTTAATTTTCATAAAAAGAGGTCCAAAGTTTTAGCTTCACATATTTATATATAGATAAACAAGATGACGATTTTCATTTTCCTGCTCTCATAAGACACACCACGGCGTTCAGTTCCACCACTCAACGCATAATGTCTAGAATTAAGACATAAAGCGGAGAAGAATATGTATTGAATACGCTAAATCTTCTCTGCTGCCTCCCTACTGTTGGAAAAATGTGGGGAAAAAGCAAGAAGCTAGTATTATGTACATAGTAAACATAGTGACGCATCAATCTGCCACTATATTTAGTGATAAATTGTATTAAAACAAGGAATTAACGTTAATCCAAATAGCCTTGGTCAATCCCATTAAAAAACAAAACAAATAACGTGAACAGAAGTAAGCGTGAAAACCGTCCTACAGTAGATCCATCAGAAAACTGGGGCGAATCAAATCAAAGCGAATTTCCTTACTTCGCGTTACTCACTTTCGTATCCGGGGGGCGGAAAGTTTTTTTATTTATCCCGAACTGACTTTGACGAAGGGACTTTTGAAAACTTAATCGATTAATATATTTATATATACATATATATAGCTTCACGCTGTAACCTGCATGTAGCAGGGTAGGCAGAAGGAACCTAGTGTTAAGACACTCCGTTCCCCACTTTTCGCCGAATTGAGGTATTGTGTGCTGAGTGGCGGAACTCGACGCCGCACTTTGCCTTGTTACCAAACTCAGGTAATGAAAATACTAAACTTACATTTCCTGGAGCGGAACCCACAACCTGTTTACAGTCGCACGCATGAAATATAACAGGAATACATTTTACACTGCAGCCACCGTGGTGAAGTAGTACAGTGTTTGTTTGTAAACGCAATAGGTTGCGGATTCAATTCCCACTCGGGGAAATGATTATATCGCTCTGATAAGATAAAGCAAGGCGTTGAGTTCCGTGAACAGAGTGTCTTGACACAAGGTTTTTTTTTTCTAGCTTCACGCTGTATTCCACATACGAGTATAGCAAAGTAGGCAGAGATTTTCTTATTTTAACGCAATTGGTTGTGGGTTCGATTCCCACTCGGGGGATTATGTCAAAACTATTTTAAATTCTCTATTTTGTTAAGACAAAGCGCGGCGTAGAGTTCAGCGACTTAGCATGCAATATCTCGAATTCGGTTAGAAAGGGGTGAACGGAGTGTCTTGCCACTTGGTTCTTTCTGACTACCCTCCTATGCGGAATAAGGCTTAAATCTGCATTTTTCCTATTTCTACCGCGTACAAATTAACTAAATATTAAAAATGATTCTCACAAATTGTGCACCAGTCAGGAATAGAAGTAGCTACCTATCGTAGTTAACTGACAAGCGACGCGTAAATTTTGATACAGTTGTTATACTACATATGATTTGAACTTGGCCAAAATCTATATATAAATCCATGAAGCAAAAACTTTGTACCGCTTTTTACGTAAATTACGCGGACAGAGGAGCATAAAATTTGGCACAATTATAGTTTATATAGAGAAGGAGTGCATCATACTGACATTTTTTTTAATAATGCATAAAAAGTATATTAAATAAACAAAATAAATGTTACGCACACTACCATGGTTTGACACCCATGTTTATATAAAGTGACATATACACACTACATTGCCGAATATCTAATGATGTGTTCCGGTTCGATGGCATGTAAGCCAGGTTTTCTCTATTCCCACCCATCCTTTCCCCAGAATGTGGTGGTATCGATAGCAGATTGCCGCGGCCACTACATTATTTCATATAACAGGATAGGCAGAGGGAACCTACTAACCTAGTGTCAAAATTCTCCGTTCTCTTAAGATTTTCGTTTCCCACTTACCTTCGAATTGAGACATTGCGTGTAGAATGGAGGAACTGAACGACACGCTTTTCCTTGTTATTTTGTTGTAAATTTTTATTTTTTATATATAACAAAAGTTCTTAGTGTCAGTAGTCTTCACAGGTCGCCAGCCGGTACTGGCCTCACTCGATAGTCCTGCGTTCGCATCACGAGGCCATACATTTCCAAATAAATATTCATTTTTACTGTGTTTTTTGAGACGACTAACGAAACGAAAATATTTTGTTTATATGTATCCATTTGTATAATTACTATATTAAGACTTAAATGATTACGAATAACTCATAAATTACTAATCAGATCTTAACTAAATTTAAATAGAATCCCGTCAGGATCAGCTATCATATAAATAAAATTCGTCAAAATTGGTTCACCCAATAAAAAGTTTTACTTACAAGTAAAAATATATAGTTGAATAGAGAAGCTCTTTTTAAGTCAATAAAAAAAACAATAATTTACATACATACATGGCTTCACGTTTAATTCCGCATATAGCGGGGTAGGCAGAACCTAGTATTAAGACACTCCGTTTCCCACTTTCCGCAGAATTAAGACATTGCGTGCTGAGTGGCGGAATTCAACGGCGCGCTTTGCCTTGTTACCAAATCCAGGAAATAAAAAAATCCATTTCCTGAAGTGGGAATCGAACCCACAACCTGTCGCGTTTACAATCGCACGCTTGTGCGTACCAATAAATTAAATAATTTATTCTCATTCTAATATTTACGTCAAGATCTAAGCTAGCAAATAACAAAGTTTTGCGGTATCGAGTAATGCCAAATAAAAGTTTCAAAATTAATTCCGGCATCCCCCGAGAGCACCCTTTGATCAGTGGGTCAGCTTTTCAATCGGCTTTCTTATCTCCTAGCTTTATATTTACTAATTAAATTCAACCGTAAATATTTTGAGATGGATGGATGAAATCGATTTTGGGTATTTTTGGATGAAAGAATTAATTTCCAGTGAAACGGTGCTTGAAAAAACTAAGCAGCTTCAGCAGGACAGTTAGAGTTAGGTTCACTCTATTCAAGACACTCCTTTCGCCACTTCTCGCCCGGATTCGAGATATTGCTCATTAAGTGGAGGAGTGGAGGAGATATTGCTCATTAAGTGGAGGTGGAGGTGAACTTAACACCGCGCGTTGTCTTTCCAGACACTAGCTATCATATAAAAAAGAACCATCAAAATTGGAGCACCCAGTAAAAGGTTATGTGGTAACACAAAAAAATACAGTGAAAGTGGGAACTTTCTCCTTTTTTGAAATCAGTTACAAAATAAGTTTACAATACTCATAGAGTTTAGTCTCTATGTGTTATTGGGTAATTGAAAGTGTTAATCATACAGGAACTTAACTTAGGAACCGAAAAAACATTTTTAGAAAGTGTGATTTTTTTATATATATATATTCTTTATTGCACTTTGTAAAAACAATTAATATAGTATAAACAATATTGTTGGCAAAGGTGGACTTATTTCTAATAGAAATTTCTTCCAGTCAACCTATGGGTATGAGAGCAAGAGTAAAACATTTGCAGGTGTAAAAATGCAAGAATCTATATACACACAAATATAAACATACATATACATATATAAATAAAATACATAATATAAATATAGATTCACATACACATACATATATATAAATACACACATATATAAATATATATATAAACTATAAATATAGTATAATGATAAATCTTTATTACAAAATATGTCTGGCGACAGATGATTAGTTATTAACGGTAACTTTTCCTAAAAAGTACTTTTTAACTCTTGCCTTAAATATGTCTGCTGATGTACTCTGCTGAATTGATGTAGGTAATTTATTCCAAAATTTTTATTAAATTTTTTATTATATAAAAAATAAGTTGTAACAAGCCTATAAGAATTTCGACATAGCTGGATTTAAAAGACATGGCTTAGCGATCAGAGCGCTTGGACGGTGTCTGAGAGGCGCGGGTTTGACTCCCACTGCGTTCAAAATTTTTATAAGCGTTCTAAAAGTGTTTTTGCCCTGAGAGAGTTAAGTTTTTGTGTTTTTATAACCAAGTCTAAAATAAGACATATATCTCAGCTTCACTGAATTGGAGATACTAAGAGAGGAATTATCGAAAGTAAGTTCTGCCACTCAGCACGCAATGCTTTGATTCGGCGGAATGTGGGGAACAGAAATGTTAAAGGAGAACGGAGTGTCTTAACACTAGGTTATCTGGTTCCCACTACCTACCCCGCTATGTACGGGATACAGCGTGAAGCGAAAAATAAAGTTTCTTATATATAATACAATTAAGAAGGACAGCGAAAAACGACGCTCGTTCAGCACAATTTGCATAATATTAAAAAATTAATAAAGCGGTAATGTTTCTCGCTAATATACCTCGTCGTGGGAATTTCAAGCTTCTGATGTCTGCTTGAATATTTTATGATTTTTTTTGGATAGATTTAGCGGTACAGTGGTTGGTTGTGGGTTTGATTCTCAGTCGGAGGAATAATTATATTTAAATTATTTTGTTTCACTGCTCTGGTGAGAGAAAGTGGGGCGTTGAGTTTTACTTCTCGACGCGCAAGGGCTCGATTTCAGGTAACAATGAAGAATAGTGTCTTGACACTATGTTCTCTTTGACTAGCCAGCTAAGCGGGTAAAAGCATGAAATTAAACGTCGCAAATTTCATACAAATTTTATCAAATTTCATCGATTATAATACTTACAACTAGTTCCAACCCGCAATTACGTTTACCTGGACTACTAAGTGTAAATTATCGTATTTTTTAAATTTTAAGGTTATCTTAGTGTTCCCTTATATTCTCCAAAGAAACATGCTAAATTTCAACCTTCTATGGTCAGCAGTATCGCCTGTACCTTATCTATCAGTAACTAAATGACGCAAACAATTTATATTTATAAGTAAGTAGTTTATGCTTTTTCCAGAATAGAATTGTATTTGCAGAATAGAGTACTCACACACAAACAACACAAACTAGATTCGAAACAGTCGTTCGTCGCTTTCCGTTCGAATTCGAGATATTGCATATTAAATTGCGGAACTCAACGCCACGTTTTGTGTTACCAGACCGGAGAAATGAAAATAATTTTAATATAATCTTTTCCCTGAGCGTAAATCGAACCCATAATCAATCGCGTTTACACTGGGACGTCGCTCCACTGCGCAAAAATGACCTTAAATGATGATTTCATATATATTAAATATATTTCAGTCAATTTTGTTCATGGTTTACACTGTATCCTGAGCATAGAAGGGTAGGCAAAGGGCATCAGAGATCCTAGTATTAAGACACTCAGTTCTCTTTTAACATTTCCGTTCCTCACTTACTACCGAATTAAGGCATGGTGTGCTGAATGGTGGACCTCAACACCACGCTTTGCTTTGTTACCAGAGCGAGGAAATAAAAATACTAAATATTATTTAATATTTTCATTTCCTGGAGTGGAAATCGAACCCACAACCTGTCACGTTTACAGTCGCTCTTGTGCCTCTGCGTCACGACAGGCCTCTCAACAATATATATATACATTAAATATATTTGAAAGTCATAAAATCAATAATATTAGAATATACTTAGTAAAGCTGCTGCCGTCAAGTGTTCCCAGCGGGCTTGGAAACTTTAAGATCCTGTTTAACGAGATATACATATATCTTCGTTATGTTATACGAAACCTTTAGGGTAGAATTATGTGGTTGAGAGATGGTAACTGCTTCAAATACCACGTGAAAATTGTGTATTGGCAATAGTTTAATGATGAGTGGCGCGGTGTTGAGCTCCGTAATTCGATTGGCAATGTCTTAATTGCACGGTATATGGCGAAAGGAGTGATTCAATATAGCTTTTCTTTGACTACCTATACCATCTTTACTAATGTTGTAAATACGAAAATAACTCTGTCTTTCAGTCTGTTCCGATTTTACGTCTTAGCCACTGAACCAATTTTGATGAAATTCGGTATGAAGGTAGAACTGAAGTTGGGAAAGGACATAGGATACTTTTTATCTCGAAAATTTTTTTGACAAATAGTGTAGATCTTGGGAAAGACTATATAAGTCTTTCCCAAGATCTACACTGTCCTTACCATGCCGCACGAAATAACCGAATCACGATCTACGCGGGTGAAGCCGCGGGCGGAAAGCTGTTTAGATATAAGGGGAAAAGAATAAAGCTGTAGAAACAATCAGTTTTTTTTTGCGTTAATGTAAATATATTATTATTTATATGTAATAGTCATGTGATTAGTGCTTGGTAAGACAAAGTGCGGCGTTGAGTTCCGTCATTTAAAACAGAAAGTCTCGATTTCCGGTGAAATGTCTTGGCACAGGGTTCTTTCTAACGATAAACTTTTACTATCCGCTCATTTTAAAGCCATTAGTGTTCATCTCCTAATTTTTTTCGGGAATCGAACCACCTTCTACCTCAGTAATCAAAAAAATCAACAAGAACAAACAGACGAACTTACAACACAACAAACCCTTTGTCTACTCCCTTAAGAATTAAACAATTTAGTACGAAAAGAATGGTAAAAGCAAAAATTACTATGCCGCTTTATATGAGAAACCATTGTCTCCGCCCCATGAGGAAGCAATTCAAAGGCGTTTTTCAAATGGGTAACTAAAATCGGATGATGTGCCGTGGAACAATGGTGTTTTAATGAAAAGTCTGCGAATGGGAAGGGAAAATATCTATTTTTTTGCCTACTTAAAAAAAAGAAGGCTTGAAAAATTTGAGTGGTTTGTCTTTAGTGGATGAAACAATTTTGTGTTTTTTTTAGCTTCACCTGTATCCCGCATATATCAGGGTAGGCAGAGGGAACCTGAGAATCTACGCGGTACCCATCAACGATTTTTTGTCTTTATTCATGATGTAATTGCCTCTAGAGGGCGCCATATTAAATTAAAAGTGACGTCACATATCTAAGAACATATGGAGTATCAATACCTATCTAACGTTACCTTAATTATATAATTCGATCCAGGGGTTTAGAAGATATGAGGTAATAACGAATATTACAAACGTACGCGCGAAAAACATAACCTTTCTCTAACAGTCGGGTAAAAATACTTTCGAATTGCTTTCTCATGGGACATCATGAAGGACAATGCGACTTTAATGAAACACCACGAATAAAAACGTATAAGAAGTATTGAAGAGTATTTTCAATTTGGTACCGTTATAGGATGAGACTCATAAATAAAAGTTGGTAGCATTTCCTGTGGTCGCTTTCGTTTTGATTTCTCATTTCCCATGTTTCTGTATTTCTAATATTTTTTTCAATTTTGTTTGTATTTGAGTGTTTAGGTTTTAGTTGTTTTTTTTTTAATGTTAGAGCGGCGTTGAGTTCCGTTATTTAGTACTAAGTCAGTTAAAAGATAAGAAGAGTTTTAATATATTATGCAATATAAAATTTTGTTATTTATATCGGCGTTTAGTTACGTCATTTGACAAATAATGCTTGAAATATGGGCGGAAAGCGAAATACGGAGTGTCTTTTACCAATTTCTATTAGGTATACATTGTGTTAGTAATATGTAAATGAATTTTTCTGTCCATTTTCCGCTTGTACGTCAATGTAAACGTGTAAATACGTGGAGGGAGAGGAAAAGAAAATACTAAAATTTTACATTTCCTGGAGTGGGATTCGAACCCATAACTTGTCGCGTATATAAGTTCAATAATTATAACACAAATATTAACAAAGTTTTTTTCTTGTTACAGGTAAGCAAAAAAGGAAAGTTAAAAGGCAACAATTGCACACTTAATAATTGCTTAGGTGTATATATGTAAGTAGCGATGACGATGAAAATGTAGTCTTTGAATCAACATTGTTGAAATATTTTTTGACTGACTTTAAAGAAGGAAAGTTATCAATTCGATTGTGTTTTTTATTGTATGTTACCGCATAACTTTTTATTGAGTAAACCAATTTTGATTATTCTTTTTTATATGATAGTTAATGTTTCTGATGTGGTCTCATTTAATGTTAAGTAATATTTGACGATTAGTTCACAATACCGCGAAAATACTTGAAATATAGCAAACAAAATTTAACCCAGACGCCTGTCGTGGCGCAGAGGCACAAGCGTGCGACTGTAAACGTGACAGGTTATGGGTTCGATTCTCACTTTAGGAAATGGAATTTTTCATTTCTGAGTTCCGCTACTCAACGCGCTATTCCTCAATTCGGCGGAAAGCGGGGAACGGAATTATTAAAAGAGAATGAGTGTCTTAACACTGGGTTCTCAGGTTCCCTACCCTACCCTGCTATATGCAGGATACTGCATGAAGCTAAAAAAAAAGAAAAACGAAATTATCCTTAAAAAAAGATTAAAATATAATCATTTTCATTCTCACATACTTATTAACAATTTATATTATTAATAAAATAAATAATCATGAATATAAAAACAATTTCAACTTGAAATTCTTATAGATTGTTTTGACAAGAAATATGTTTCATTCAAAGCGCCATCTAACGACAAATGCTTGCACTGTTTTACTATAACAGGAAGTTTCGATATCTAAGACATAGATGGCAGCAATAAAATAATGTTGTTATTGGTATGAGGGTATTTATTTTTGCTTTATATATTCTGATGAAATTGCATATTTTACTTATAGATCGCACCACGATAGCTGCTTGGTTTAGAGAATGAAGTAGTCTAACTCTATAAGATTTATGTAGGTATTTATGTAGGATAAATACCTATATGTATACTTTTAACAAGCCATTAAAAAATATCGTAGTAAGATTCGTACTCAGTTGGGTAGAAAGTTCACAACAAGACAGTAAGTACATTGGGTGGAAGAAGGCGCAAGTTCGAATTTAGGCTCGTTCAAATCTTTATATATTTTTCTAAAAATAATTTTCTAAAAATATTTTTCTTGTTCTAAGTGTGTGAATTACATTTTGATTAATACACACTAGATATTTTTTTATTATTAAGACTTGTTCTCTTTTATTTACATACACAAATGTTAGTAGAGTAAGGGAAATCCCCGTGAATTTCCCTTATCGAACTGAGAAAATGAAAGAATATGCATTATTTCTGCCGAACGAACCTACAACTTATAGCTCTTGATTAAGACACTTATCTACTATGCCACGTTAGTGTTTAGTATATAATGCTTATACATATACAATTTAAATCTCTTTTTTATTTTCAAAAAATGCTTTTATTAAAATAATTTGGTTGCGGGTTTGATTCCCTCTCAAGGAATAGTTATTTACATTATTTTCATTTCTCCGCTTTGACAAAAGAAAAATGCGGCGTTGAGTTCCGCTACTTAAAACATAATGACTTGAATTCGGCAGGAAAGCGACGAACGGAGTGTTTTGACACTAGGTTCACTCTGATTAACCTGCTATGCGGGGTAAAATATGAAGCTGCTTTTGCATACCCTACTCATAGAATAATTTAACAGAAATTGAACGAGTGATTTCTAGAATTTAATACATAATTACAATTCTTGTAAGACAAAGTTCTCAACAGTTTTAATTAAAATGATCTCCAGCTAGTTATTTGAGATAACTGTTATTTGAGAAACTATCATTTTACTTTTGGACTCATATTATTACTTTTAACTTATTGGAATGAATTTTACTATGAAAGATATAAGTCTTGTTCAAATTTTGTATTGAAATTTTGATTAAAATGTATTATAGTTTTGAATATTAAATAGTTTTTAATAATAATTATTACCTCTTCTGTTCTAAAATATTTAAGATTTTAACAAAAATAGAAAACTGACTTCAAATTGCACAATTATTACAAATAACTCAAAAACTACTCGTCCCATCTTAAATTAATTTAAA
>JAKGSA010000791.1:140066-155204 GCA_033558755.1 Philaethria dido
TATCGCGTGTACGTAGGGAGGAATAAAAAGAGGCACATTTGCCGGTAGCGACACATTCGTTCGGGATACGTGACACAGTGAAGACCTCTGAAGAAATTGAAACAATTAAAGAAATACAGTCCATTGAAGATATTGGGAAGTGGAGTTTCATTCCGTGAGAAATCACAAAGACCTCCACAACAGTAACTAAGTGGTTTATTTTGAGAATAGGTTAACAGGTTACGTTAAAAAAATACTAAGTAATAGATAACACTGACTTACAATAAAATGTATTAAAATGACCATGACATGAAATGATCTGATGAGTTTTTTTTTTTTTTTATACCACGACGGTGGCAACAAGGCACACGGCCCACCTGATGGTAAGTGGTTACTGTGGCCTATGGACGCTTGCAACACCAGGGGCATCACTTACGCGTTGCTGACCCTTCAAAAACCTATTTATTCACCTTTTGAAGAACCCCATATTGTAGCCCTCTGGGAAAACCTCGGCAGGGAGATCATTCCACAATTGGAGAGTCCGCGGAAGAAAGTTCCTTTGAAATCGAACTGTTCGGGACCATTTAGGCTCCAAAGTGTGAGCATGAACTCCCTGTCGATGGCGAGCGATGCGATGGTGAAAAGTAGCAGTTTTTGAGTGAGTTATTACAAATAACTAACTCAAAAACTCATCAGATCTTAACTAAATTTATACGGAACCACGTTACAAGCACTAGCTATATTAAATCATAGAAACATCAAAATTCATTCACTTATTAAATAATTACAGCACACATACACACACATTTTTTTTTTTAAAGCGATAAAATCCTAGCATTTCAATTAAAATACCATACATTCCTATGTAAAATAACAAAAAGCTGAATATAATTTATTTCTATCTCTAAAATCTTCGACCTTTAAGAGAACGTTGAAAGGCGAAGGGCCTTACAAGACTGCCAAAAAAAATTGGTTATAATTTATTTCGGTTTTACACGAATTAAGATTTTGGCAAAAAAAAAAAGAACTGACTTCAAATAATATGTACAAAAAAGTAATATTATTACGAATAACTCAAAAACTAATCGCCAGATCTTAATTAAATTAAATGGAACCACAGAAGAAGCACTAGCCATCATATAAAAAAAGAAACATCAAAATTGCTTCACCTAGTAAAAAAATATTTTTGAAATCTGCTAAAAACCTTAGCATTTCAATTTGAATACCATACATTTCTACAATAATAGCTTCACGCTGTATCCCGCATATAGCAGGGTAGGTAGAGGGAACCTAGTGTTAAGACACTCCGTTCCCCACTTTCCGCCGAATTGAGGCATTGCGTGCTGAGTGGCGGAACTCAACGCTGCGCTTTGCCCAAACCCAGGAAATGAAAAATTTCATTTCCTAGCGTGGGAATCGAACCCACAACCTGTCGCGTTTACAGTTGCACGCTTGTGCCTCTGCGCCACGACAGGCGTATAGATTATTAAGATTTGACATAAAGGAAAACCGACTTTAAATTAAATATACTAATAAGTAAAACTATTACGAATAACTCAAAAACTCCTTTTTTTGAATATAGAATTAGTAATATATAATAAGTAAAATCCTAGCATTTCAATTCAAATACCATACATTCTTAAGTAAAATAACAAAAAGCTTGCTACGAGTATAATTTATTTCTCTCTCTAAAATCTTCGACCTTTGAGAGAACGTTGAAAGGCCTTTCCTACAAGACTTTGCCAAAACAAAAATTAATTTCAGCTGTCATTCGCTTAAAACAAATCCTCTGATTTGAATAAAGTTGCTATTTGTCGCGGAACGAGGCGATTACGCGTTACAAGAACTTACTATTGATACTCGTTAGTCGTTTTTTAATATTTTTTTTTTACCTTCACGCTGTATCCCGCACATAGCAGGATAGGCAGAGGGAACCTGAGAACCTAGTGTTAAGACAGTCCTTTCTTTAATCCGTTCCCCACTTTCCGCCGGATTGAGGCATTGCGTGCTGAGTGGCGGAACTCTACGCCGCGCTTTACCTTGTTACCAGAATAATATAAATAAATAATAAAAAAGAGGGTTATTATGGTGATGTGAAACAGGATCTGGTAATGCAGTTACGGATTCAATTGTTACTCAGATATATTTATATTTAAATTTAAATTAGTTTTATAGCCCTTCTCAGGTAAAAATATGTCTAGACTTGGCATGGATAGCAGAGAACGGAGTGTCTGTAAACTATTTTCTGCTACACAGGAAAATGAATGAAGTTGTAAAAAAATAGATAATAGAAAAACCTATAGAAAGATGTTGAACATAATTGTACAATAATGTTGTAGGTCCAATTTCACAATACAAATCGAAAATCATTTATTTACGATTTTAAATGCTATTATGAATCAAAGTATGAGAAAACCTAGTGATAGGATATTGTACTCTCTCATTCTATTTTCTTCATTTCTATCTCTACATAACATTCAATATTTTAAAACAGAAACAATTAATAAATATTTTCTAATAACCTCTATAAGAAAAAGGTAAAAAATAAATAAAAAAGTTCAAATAACACAAATAATAATAATCAAAATAACAAAATAAAATAATCCCCTAAGGAAAAAACATCAAATTTTATACCTATATTATATATTAACTTCTTTTAGAATTATTTTTTTTTATCATTCCATTTTACTCGCGTGAATTTCATTCGAGTACCAGTAGTTGTTAACAAAAGGCTTTCCAAGAGTAATTCTTGAGGCGTTTTCAGAACAGGGAACTGTCTTCACAAATCGACGCACAGATTAGATATGGAAATTACTATTTTATACAAGTTTTATATATAAATAGGAGATTTTTTGCCTTCGTAAGAAGATTGTATTTGACGATAAACTCTATGGTCGTAGGTTCGATTACCGTTTGTAGAATGCAGAGGGAACTGAGAACCTAGTGTTAAGATACTCCGTTCTCTTAAAATTTCCGTTCCCCACTTTCCGCTGCATAGAGGTATTGCGTGCGGGGTGGCGGAACTCAACGCCGCGCTTTGCCTTGACTACTTTTTTATTTTTATTTTATAGAAGTTTTATATATTAATTTAGGAGCTTTTTTCGATTTTGTCATGTAACAGTATAATATAGTAGAGTCGGAGATTCGATTACCCTTTGAGGAATGCTTCACGCTGTATCCCACACATAGCAGGGTAGGCAGAGAGAATCTGAGAACTTAGTGTTAAGACACTCCGTTCTCTTTTTTCCCGTTTCCCATTTTCCGCCGCATTGAGGTATTGCGTGCTGAGTGGCGGAACTCAACGCTGCGCTTTGCCTTGACTACTACTATTATTTTATAGAGGTTTTATATATAAATTTAGGAGTATGTTTTGCCATCGTACTATGCTTAAGATGATAGTGTTTGACTATAAAATCTATAGCCGCGAATTTAATAAACATTTAGGAAATGATTAAATTTAATTTATTTACCTTTTACATACATACATACATACATACATAGCTTCACGCTGTATCCCGCATATAGCAGGGTAGGCAGAGGGAACCTAGTGTTAAGACGCTCCGTTCCCCACTTTTAGCCGAAATAAGGCATTGCGTGCTGAGTGGCGGAACTCAACGCCGCGCTTTGTCTTTATACCAAACCCAGAAAATGAAAATATCCATATCCTGGTGCGGGAATCGAACCCACAACCTGTCGCATTTACAGTCGCACTTTCTTTTTCTCACTCTTAAAAGACAAAGCATAGATACTTAACAGACTTTTGATACTAGAATAAATAAAAAAAAAATAACACTTTCATAATGGCACAATGGGACACTGACAATGGTCGAACGGAATAGAGGCTTTTGACTTAATTCTCTCTGGCTAACTATCGAGAAAAAAAATGTGTTTTCGTGTGACAACGTGACGACATTGACAAAGTGATTTGTTCCAAATTTAAAGAACTGGACTGAATTTTCTTACGTAGAAATCAAACCCATAATAATCATAGATACCTCAACTTTACCATAATAACTTTTTTAAAGGGGACATGCCCGACCAAATAGCTTAATGAATAGCGGTTTACACAGTTACTGTATTGGTTAGCTACAACTATTGGAAACGACCGCAAATACGTATTACCTAAAAATGATTCTAATCAGCAAAATATAGTGTATGCCCAATATAAATTATAAAAGCGTAATAATTATTTCATAAAAGCCAGTCGTGACGTTCGGGCACATGTGTGAAACTATAAACGTGATAGGTTGTCGGTTCGATTCCCACTCCCACTCACACTGAAAATATTTTATATTTATAATTATAATTATTTATTTTATTGTCACGTCTTCCCTCTGGAAACAAAGTAAAGCGCGGAGTTGAGCTACTCAGCACGCAATGCCTCAATTCGGTGGAAAGTGAGAAACAAGAAAGAAAGGAATGAGTGTCTTAACACTAGGTTTTCTGGTTCCCTACCATTTTGGTCGCGATACCTAATATAGTAAGGGAGACGGAGAAAGTCTATTGTCGACAAAATCTGTTTTCCTTTTCCTGCCAAATTAGATACGATACTTATCGAGTAGCAGAACTCAACATTGAATTCTGCCAGAGCGAGTAAATGAAAACCATTCACATAAAAACCTTCCCTCCAGTGGTAATCGAACCCAGAACTCACGTTTACAGGCAGAAGCTGTACCCACTGTACCATGATGGTCTCACTAAGACCTGCCAGAGCAAAATAAGTCGACCAAAATAATTGAATTCCCCTAAGACGTGCAAACTGTTTCAATATGGAATTTACTGGATTCCATTATAAAAGCGACTACATCAACATAATCCTTGGAGCAAAACTTTAAGTACATAAGTCTCGAGATATTCTATATACCTTCTATTTTACGTTTTCTGAGGCTTTCGGTTATCGTTTTAATGCATGAACTTCTTAAAACTTCATGTAAGTAATACAACTGGTTCATAAATTGTTCTGATAAAGTTCTGAAGTCAAGCTTTTTGGAGGTGAGCGCTTGAGACAGTGTGGTTTGCATTCAATTAAAGTTATTGTGATCTTAAGGAGTGTCTGGACACTCCGTTTTCTCTGACTGCTGTGGGGAACAAAGCGTGAGGCTATTTTGAAGTTATTGTTCTTAACATAGATATTATCCTCGTCTAGGTCCTCTGGTGTTAAACGGGGTCGAGGACGGCGGTAATCCGAACGCTGATTTGTCTTGTCCTTCCTATAAAAAAAAAATCTATTATTGACTGCAGCACCACTCAAGCTAAATGTCCGAAAATGTACAGGTTTTTGATTTAGTTTAATTTAATATAACAGGAATTTATTCCATTGTAAATATCTTACAAAAATGTAAACTGAAAAATATATAATTATTATTTTCTTTTAAATAACCATCTTTGTGGCATTATTATTGTACATAACAGATTGTAAACGGTATGTTATGGATTCTAGTCTCAGAAGAATCATAATATTTAAATTATTTTATTTTCCTCTTAAATAAGTACAGTGTTAAGCTACGCCACTCAACACGCAATATATCGATTTCCGGTGGACAAAATATTGACACAGATTCCTTTTGAGTAAAGAAAAGCAAGAAGCTCAAAAAATCAAATATATATATTTATAAGAAATTTTGTTCTCTTCTATTTTTAAGAAAAGCCAATTTACGATAATCAATTGAAGTGTTAAATAATTGAAAAGTCACTGAAGGAAAACCTATGAAGTCACAAGATCCGATTTCCTGAATTGTAACTCGAGTGACACTTGATTCTAAAGGTATTAACTTTGTAGGCTTCAGTCTCGTGCAAGTGTTGTTAAAGAATTTATATATATATAAAATAAAATATAATTTTGAAAAATAAAAATAACATATTTTTAATGACATTATTTTTTTTTTAACTTCACTCTGTATCCCGCATATGGCAGGGTAGGCAGAGATCATCTAGACTGTCGTGGCGCAAAGGCACAACCGTGCGACTGTAAACGCGGCAGGTTGTGGGTTCGATTCCCACTCCAGGAAATGTAAAATTTAGTATTTTCATTTCTTGGGTATGGTAACAAGGCAAAGCGCGGCGTTGAGTTCCGCCACTCAACACGCAATGCCTCAATTCCGCGGAAAGTGGGGAACGGAATTTAATTAAATAGTAAACAATAATTCTTAGTAAAATGCACTAAATAGTAAAATTATTACGAATAACCCAAAAACTATTTGTAGTGTTGATGTAGACATATATCATAGTTCCATATATAGTAGATCACATAAATAATAGTTCCCTACATACTTATCAGATCTTACCTAAATTTAAACGAGACTATATCAAAAGCACTATCTAACATATAAAAAAAGAATTAAAAAGAAAGAAGAAAGAAGAAAAGAAGAAAAAAAGAATCAAAATCGGTAAAATCTATTCTATTCTATAATTCTATTGTATAGAATTGAAAACCTCTTTTTTTTGAAGTCAGTTATAATTTATTAAAATTTATAATTTAATATACATTCTAAATTTTCAATTTAAAGTTACATTTACAATACTTCTTTTATAAATATATATTGCTTAATAATAAAAATACTAAAAAAACTGACTCACGAATTCAAGCATGTCACAAGTAACAAAAAGACTGCAGCAGACGTATTCAAATTTGCCAAAAGTAATTTGGACTAGACTGGACTGCAAATTCAATTCCAGAGCACCTGGTATCCGGTTCAGTTCAGTTCAGTCCAGTATATATGGAGAGATATCTGGTAGTAAAATCTTTATCACCACACTGTTTTGCCTTTTCATTGCATTTTGTCTGTCAACTGAGACGACCGGATGGGTACCTAAAAACACAACGTTTTGGTTCAATGAATTTCGACTAGGGTTGGCAATATTGGCATATATGTATGTAGATTTTTTATTTAGATTTATAGAAGAAATTGGCATTTGTTTCTGGTAATACAAAGTACGGCGTTGAGTTACGTCACTCAATATGTAATGTCTTGAATTCAGGTGGAGAACGTAACCTAACATGCCTACCCTGATATACTAGGAAATAGCGTGAAATTGCAAGAATAAAATTCTCGAGTGATTTGGTTTGGGAGATCTAATTATTTACTTGCATAGGGACATAGGTTCATATAGAGCCCATTGTTGGTTATAATGCAATACAGATACATATAATAAAACATGATCTGTTATATATTTAAATACATACATACACATATATTATAGTAATCATAATGACAATTCTAGTGTCAAAATTTTTAGTAAACCATTTTTTTTAGCTTCACACTGTATCCCGAAAATAGGAGGGTAGGCAAAGGGAACTTGATAACCTAGTGTTAAGACACTCCGTTCTCTTTCAACAATTGCGTGCTGAGTGGCGAAATTCAACGCCGCACTTTGCATTGTTACCAAACGCAGGAAATGAAAATACTAAACTTTACATTTCCTAAATTGGGAATCGAACCCATAACCTGTCGAGCCTACAGTCACATACTGGTGCCTCTGTGCCACGACAGGTGTTTGAGTTAGTACTTATAGTCTTTCCAATCACTTTTTTTGTAAAATATGTTTAATTTTTCTTTTAAAATCAAGAAACTTTATAACTGTGTAAACAAAGAAGTAGAGAAGTAGAGTAAGAGACTATACTATAAAAATAATAAAAAATCCAAAAAAAATTGTGGCTTCAAACATTTACGAGTATGTATGTATTTATTTAAGTATTAAGGTGTCATAGAAAATTTAATTTCCTTGGAACTAGACAGATATATTTAAGATTTTGATTAAAATTTTTAGTCGCCGACAGTGTGGCTGGTTGGTAACAAAATCCGTATGAAACAAGCAGTATTTTTGATTTTTATGATTTATTCTAAGTCATAAAATATGTTACAGGTTTTATATATAAAAGCTCTCTTCTTGGTCAGTTATTTCGATTACAAACCATTTCGATATTGGACTTATTGATTAAAAAATGCAAGTAAAATATTTTGGACTCTCTTTAGAATTATTAACTTATAGATAATTAAGTCTTAGTTCCAAACCTAGTTACTTTAGTAACAAAAAATGTGATATAACTGTAATAATTCAAATAGTCATTCAAATAGTGGCGCAGAGGCACAAGAGTGCGACTATAAACACGACTGGTTGTGGGTTCGATTCCCACTCCTGGGTTTGGTAACAAGGCAAAGCGCGGTGTAGTTTTCCTCTGCCTACCCTGCTATATGCGGGATACAGTGTAAATGTAAAAAAGTATGTATGTATGTCAAATGGTAAACCAAAAAAGCAATAAGAAAAAACAAAATATTGGACTCAATTCCAATAAAAAACGTTTGTCATATATAATTAGAGAACATTACTGAACAAATGTTCTAGTAGATAAGAAAAAATCTAAGAAAAAAAATATTTTTAAGAGATTCTACTAAACAATTGCCAAATTTCATCCACACCCAAACAATCTAAATTTCCGCTACAAAATTCAACTCAAAATCCTTAATAGACATTGAACGTAATATCTCATCTCACGCCAAACAAATTCATCAACCCTAAGCCGACTTGTGTACTTGCGTCCGATGCAATATGCACAATTGAGACAAACAGTTGTGCACTTAATAAAACAAATTTACACCAATTCCAACCTTAATCCGTTACAATAAGGACTATATAACTAAATTCAGCTGAAACATATAAGAAACAGAATAACTAGAGCCTAGATTAAGATATGTTCAATTTTCGACTCTAAAGAAAGGGGGGTAGAGTTTAACATTAAATGAGGGTAGTATGAATAAGAATGTTACAGATACCTTATGTTTGATAAAGGCCATTTTAGCAATGAAGTACTCAATTCATTGTCTCAGATGAGATTCACATGCTGGGTTTTCTGGCATACTATTGGTGTAAATTGACTGAGTGACTTTTCAGTGTATTTTGGTATAGTTTTATGTAGAGTGTAGTGTTTGGACACTCTGAAAAACAGTGTCTAACTTAAAGATCATAGTGGCACAGTGAGATAGTCTCTAACTGTATACGAGAGTAGTTATAAGTTCGATTACCTCTCGGGGAAATGATTATATTATATTTATTTTCTTTACCCTCTTCTAGTAAGACAGAGCGCGGAGTTGAGTTCCGTCAATGAAATTGCAAATATTCCGAATCTAGGTGGAAAATAGAGGACAGAGTGTCTTGACTTGACGAATAAGTTCACTCTGACTACCTTGTTAAGAGATCATAGTAGAGCAGTAAAAGAGTCTCTAACTGTAAACGAGACTGGTTGTAGGTTCGATTTTCACTTGGAGGAAACATTATATTTAAAATTATTTTTAAATACAAAACGCGGCGTTGAATTCCGTCACTGACATTGCAAATAACAAGAATTCAGGTGGAAACAAACTACGGAGTGGTCTGACGACTAGATCACAGACTACATCACTTTAGATAGAAAACAGGCGTGAAGCTATAAATAACAAAATTTACCTCTCCCGGGAACCAAATGCATAACCTTTTAATCAACTATTAACTATTTACTTAACGTTGTGGCACAAAGGCACAAGCGTGGAACTGCAACCGATTGTGGGTTCGATTCCCACTCCAGGAAATAGAATTTTTCATTTCCTGGGTTTGGTAAAAAGGCAAAGCGCGGCCTTAAGTTCCGCCACTCAGTACGCAATACCTCAATTCGGCGGAAAGTGGGGAACGGAGTGTCTTAACACTAGATTCCCTCTGCCTATCCTGCTATATGCGGGTTACAGTGTGAAGCTATGTATGTATGTTTTAATTAACTTTTATATGAAATACACCACTTAGTTACAAATTATCAACGGAATAATGAGTAGCATTATAGTTTCATTATTTCATTTTTCATGTTTGTTCCAACTTTTATTTAACGCTGAAAACTCTACGGAACGATGTTTAAAATTCACTTCAACTCATACGTACTGGTGTAAGCTTTTTGTAGGTCAAATGAGCTTTACTTTTAACCGACTTCAATAAAAGAGGTACGGTTAGGTTTGATTATTGTTTTATGAGTGTTACCTCATAACTTATAATATTACTGGGTGAACTAATTTGGATGATTCTTTGTTTATAGGATAGGTACAATTTATATTGTGGTACTGAAGTTAGTTAACGTCTGAGGAGCACTGCATTTTCTTTACTATCGGGTAAAATATAAATTATATTACGCGGAAAACTCTACAAACCAATGTTTAAAATTCATTTCAACTCAGACGTGCTAGTGTAAGCTTTTTGTAGGTCAAATAAGCTTTATTTTTTATTTTCATATATGTAAGCCAGGATTTCCCCTTTCCCACCCATCCTTTCCCCAAAATGTGGTGGTTCCGATAGCGGACTACTACATTATCCTCCCTTTCCATCTGTATCCTCTAGGTTGGCAACGCATCTAGTACATCTCTTGTGTTGTAGATGTTCATGGGCGAAGGAAACCACTTACCATCAGGCGGTCCTTCTGCTCGTTTGCCATCCGGTATCCATAAAAAAAAAAAAAAATGCAGTATATAAGGACTTGGTGTTAAAACACTCTGTTCTCTCATTTCCCTATTTCGGGACATTGCGTATTGTATTGCATAACTTAACGCCGCTATATATAGTTCTTACAATAGACTTGAATGGGGTAACCTAACGACGTATTTTGTATGAATAGATCGAAGAAATGATAATAATTAAAATTTATTCATTTTCCCATGTGTACCAACAACTATTGAGTTTTCATTTAAAATAATAATTCTAGAACTATAATGTTTCCTCTATCAGTGTCTTCTTTGCATAGCAGAGTAGTCAGGGAGAACCTAGCGTCAAGATACTCCGTTCTCCTTTTTTCTATATGAGTCATTGCCTGTTATCTGACGGAATTTTGGGCACGCTTTGGGAAGTATTGCGTGTTAAGCGACGGAACTCAACGCCGCGTTATATCTTACCAGAGAAAATAAAAATATATTAAACATTAGTATATCTAAATATTGTATATACAAAAAGTTATAATTGAAATCTCAATTTAAAGTATTTTAGCATATCATTTAATATAAAACGTATTGCGGTGAGCGCGTCATCGCCGACGACAGCTGTGTCCTGTCTACACCGCGGCGTTAATACTGTATAAAGTTTTGTAACTGATTTCAAAAAAAGAGGAGGTCATCATTCGTTTGTTTTTTTTTGTGTGTGCTATCTATATCTTATATGCATAACTTTTTTTTTAACTTCACGCAGTATCCCGCATATAGCAGGGTAGGCAGAGGGAACCCGAGAACCTAGTGTTAAGACACTCCGCTCTCTTTCAACAAATCCGTTCCCCACTTTCCGCCAGATTGTAGAATGTCTCTGTGCGCGTGTTGAGTGGCGGAACTCAACGCCGCGCTTTGCCTTAACATAACTTTTTACTGAGTGAATCGATTTTTGTGATTCGTTTTTTGCTTGTGAGCTAGATTCTGATATAGTTCCATTCCATTTAAATGTACTTAAGTGTAAAATATATTTCGAAAACGTATAAAAATTAGAACGGAGCGGGACTCGAACCCACGCCTCTTGAAAAGCGCTCTGACCACTAAGCCATGCGTTCTACATCCGGCTGCGTCAAAATTTTTATACGCTGCAATACAATATCTTACAACTGATTTATGTTGTTAGCAATCTCTGTAGAGAGATTTTTACAAATTTCTGCTACCCAAAGATTATTTTAAAGAACAATCATTTGGCAAGAGAGAATGCTATTTATTAAATATTTTTGAAAATATAAATATGTTACTTTTCGTTTCCTAAGTGTGTGATTAACAATGAGAATATAACTTTCCGTTCTCTACTTTCCTCCCGAAATTAAGCGTATTGAGTGGTGTAACTCAACGCCGCGCTTTATCCATACAAAAGTAGTTTTTTGAGATAAATAAATTACAAGTTTTGATAAATTACAACGTTTGATGAAATCGCTAAATACAATAAATTAAATAACAGAGTGTCTAAACACTATTTTCTCTACAATCTCACAAAAAAATAGAAAACACTTCACTATTAAATATAAAAAAGTATAAATTTCACTATAAATTTGTACCAAAAATCAACCCTCCCCCATTGCATTCAACCGTGGTACATTCACGCTACGCTACTTGTTTCACCCTTATATATGACTAGCTGATACCCGCGGTTTTACTTGCTTGATTTTTTTAAACTTCATGCTGTATTCCGCACATAGCAGGGTACGCAGGAACCTGAGAACCTTGTGTTAAGACACTCCGTTCTATTAAGATTACCGTTCCCCATTCCATTCCGCCGAATTGAGGCATTGCGGTAGAGTCGGAAATCAATCCCGCGATTTGCCTTTCATTATGGGTTTCTTATGGGAATGACGTAGTGTAAAAAATAAAAATTAGCTTACGTCACTCTGCAGCCGCTTAATTATATCCACTCAAGAAAACCATAATATATAGCATATAGATATAGCTTCATAAGGCCATATATACCATAATATATAGATATAGCTTCATAAGGCCATCGTGGCACAGTGGGGCAGCTTCTAAATGTAAACGCAATTGCTTTGTGGGTTCGATTCCCACTCGTGAACTTACTTGAAGAGTTATAGCGTTACATTAATTCCGTCACTCAACATGTAATGTTTCTCAATTTGTCGGAAAGTGGGGAACTGAATTGTTGTAAGAGAACGGAGTGTCTTAACACTAGGTTCTTAGGTTCCTTCTGCCTACCTATATGTGGGATACAGCGTGAAGTTAAAAAAAAAAAAAAACGTGTAATGTCCCGAATTCAGGCAGAAAGTGGTAAACGGAGTGTCTTGACACTTAGGTTCTCTCTGACTTGACTACCTTGCTATGCGTAATAAAGCATAAAGTCCTTTTTACGTGAAAGAAGGACAAACAAACATACTCTTCGATTTGTAATATTAGTATGGATGGGTCATATCGGCGTACGTGAGTATATAGTGGACTCACAATTAGTAAAACTTGTCTGTTTGATATTTGCCTGGCTTGGATGAATGACTATGGATTGAATTATACAGCCTAGGTTTGTTTCGTTTTTGGTTTTTAGCCGATTTCAAAAAAATGAGGATTCCAATTTGACTGTTTTTTATGTATTATTCCATAACTTTATACTGGGTGGGTTTTTTATATGATAGCTAGTGTTTCCGAAGTGGTCTCATTTAAATTCAGTTAAAATCGTACGAGTAGTTTTTGAGATATACGTAATAATGTTATTTTTTTGTGTATTTTATTTGAAATTTCACGCTTTGTTTCGAGGCACTCTATTTAACGCTTTCCGTTCGAATAAGTAATATCGTATTTTCTGCAGCGGAATTCAACGCCGCGATTTGTCTTGCCAGTGCGGAGATATCTCCGCTCTGGCAAGTACCGGCCTCTAAAATTTTTATAAACTTCCTAAAAAAATATATTTATCATCCTAAATATGTGTATAGTATTTTTAAAAATATTAAAAAAATATGTGTCAGTAATTCATATAACAAAGTCATGATTTGATTTAAATCACTCCAGCCGTGACGGTGACAGCGGTCGTTAAAAATAATGAAGAGTCCAACCATTGATATTTAATTTAGTTGAAAATATTTTTCATTTTTTCCTTCTTTTTTTTTTTTTATTGATAACGGACGGCAAACGAGCAGAAGGACCACCTGATGGTAAGTGGTTACCTTCGCCCATAGACATCTACAACACCAGAGATGTTGTAGATGCGTTGCCAACCTAGAGGATACTGATGGAAGGGGGGACAATGTAGTAGTCCACTATCAGAACCACCACATTTTGGGGAAAGGATGGGTGGGAAAGGGAAAAATCTGGTTTACATGCCATCGAACCAGAACACATCATAAGATATTTGGCGGTTCGTCTTTGACATGATAGTGGTCGCGAGCCAGTCGGAGGAGAGATATTTACAGTATAAAAAAAGTATAGTCTAGTTACGCCTGTCGTAGCGCAGAGGCACAAGCGTGCGACTGTAAACGCGAAAGGTTGTGGATTCGATTCCAGGAAGTGGAATTTTTCATTTCCTGGCTTTGGTAACAAGGCAAAAAGCGCGGCGTTGAGATCCGCCACTCAGCACGCAATACCTCAATTCAGCGGAAAGTGGGGAACGGAGTGTCTTAACTCTGCCTACCCTGCTATATGCGGGATACAGCTTGAGGCTATTATATGTATGTTTGTCAAAAATATTTTATCATTTCCTATTAAAACAATATTTTCCAAACTTTATATAAATTTAAAATTTTTACTTTTTAATAACTTTAAAAATATTCCAACATAATTTTAGGTTAACCTCTTTCCTAAATTCATCGTCCCTCCAATGCTGGCTGCATTTTCAGAGTCCAATATGTGCCAAAGTGCCAAATAAAATCTAGAAAAGAATTTAAATAAAGGAAGACTTGAATAAGTCGCCTCTTTAGGTTGGTTTGTTGACTTTACAGTCTATATGTTGAGATATACATACATAGCTTCACGCTGTATCCCGCATATAGCGGGATAGGCAGAGGGAACCTAGTGTCAAAACCCTCCGTTCGCCGCTTTCCCCCGAAGTGAGGAATTGCATGCTGAATGGCGGAACTCAACGCCGCGTTTTATCTTGTTACAAGAGCAAAAAAATGAAAATTGTAAATATAATTTAATATTCACTTCCTGGAGTGGGAATCAAACCCACAACCTGTTGCGTTTACAGGGACACGTTTGTGCCTCTGAGCTACAACATGCCTACAAAAAAGTCAAATTGACAAAATTAGGTTCTCCCAAATCCAATAATGTACTCATTTCATATGAAAGTATAAAAAGTAACCTTTGAAAAATATCAATGTCACAAACACTCTCATATAGCTTTATTTAGCTTTTAAATGGGTAAAAGAAATTAGAATGAGATATATATATTTATAATATGTTTAACATAATGTATATATTTGCAAAAATTAATAAGCCCTCATGGTGTAGTGGAACAGTGGTAACTGTAAACGTTGTGGGTTCGATTCTCGCTCTGGACAGGAGAATGATTATGTTTAATTAATTGCCATTTCACTGTTTTGACAACATAAAGCGCAATGTTAGGTTAGCATAAAGATAAAGTCAATTAAAAATAAAATCAGTCACTCAAAATTTAATATTTAAAATATATTGTCTCGAATATTATAATTGTCTGTCGTGGCGCAGAGGCACAGGCGTGCGACTGTAAACGCGACAG
>JAKGSA010000791.1:160210-204708 GCA_033558755.1 Philaethria dido
TCCATGCTTTATATTGCATAGCAGGGTAGGTGAGAATCTAGTGTTAAGACACTCCGTTCGCTTACCGTCGAATTTAAGGCATTGCGTGTTACTTACACGTTCGTTTCGTACACTTAGTGGTGAAACTTATCGTCGCATACCAGGAATCGAACTAGAACTCATCGCGTTTGCAGTCAGATTGTGACTGCACCATTATGACATCGAATCATATTGAATAATATTGGTTAATAAATTAAAAAAAGAGAATTTACTTTCAATAAAATGTACCAAAAAGTAAAATTATTACGAATAACTCAAAAACTCATCAGATCTGAACTAAATATAAATGACCACATCAGAAATACTAGCTATAAACATAATGAGAGAATCATCAAAATTGGCTCACCCTATATATAGGGTTTATACTTTTTAAAGTTATGTAGAACAGTCGAATTGAGAACCTTCTTTGAAGTAGATTAAAATAAATTTCAATAAAAAATTAATTTCCTCCTACAACTCGATAAGCATTCATTATACCTTCCCACTGTATCCCACATATAGCAGGGTAGGCAGAGGGTACCTAGTGTTAAGACACTCCGTTCCCCACTTTCCGCCGTATTGAGGCATTGCGTGGCGGAATTGAACGCCCCACTTTGCCTTGTTACCAAACCCAATAATGAAAAATTCCATTTCCTGGAGTAGGAATCGAATCCACAACCTGTCGCGTTTACAGTGACACGCTTGTGCCCCTTGCGCTGCGCCACGACAGACGTCTTTCTTGTTAAAAAATGTAATTATTTTACCACAGAACTCTTTTTAAGTTTTACCAATATTATATAAAAAAATCATAGAAAGAAAATAATATTTCCATATTACATTTGTTATTTGTATTGATATCTGACTAAAGAATATTTTTTAATATCATAAAGGTATTGTGAGGCGAAACTTTTTAACCCAGATAACCGTGACCCAAAAATGTTTCTTTATGAAAAGAAAGGATTCCGATATCTGTATTTAATTTCTATATGTTTTTTTATCTCTTAATATGTATGTATAATTTTAATAAGGTTGTTTGTTGGTTTATTATTTTTTATAGTACTTATATGTATTATAATTGATATGATATTAAAAAACGCCTGTCGTGGCGCAGAGGCACAAGCTTGCGACTGTAAACGCGACAGGTTGTGGGTTCGATTCCCACTCCAGGAAATGGATTTTTTCTTTTCCTGGGTGTGGTAACAAAGGCAAAGCGCGGCGTTGAGTTCCGCCACTCAGCATGTAATGCCTCAATTCGGCGGAAAGTGGGGAACGGAGTATCTTAACAATTGGTTCCCTCTGCCCACCCTACTATATACGGGATACAGTGTGAAGCTATGAATTTATGTATGTACCATTCTTCTTCCTAGAGCGCTTAAATGAAAATAATTTAAACACAATCATTCAACCGAGTGGGAATCGAACCCACAACCAGGCGCGTTTACAGTCACACACTCAAATAGTCCGTGGGAGACACTGAGGCCACGATGGCCTCATTCAATATAGTTATAGTCATAGTAAGGCTATACAGTTCGTTTTCAATAGATTTCTTTAGCTAAGTAATTCTAGTGAAGTAGTATGTAGGTCACTTTATATGTACGAACATACGTAACGTTAGTTAATATATAGATAAATATCTTTTGTTACCTACCTTAGTGTGGTTTTTCTATAAATATCACTAAGGTAGCCATGTTTTGTAATAAAAAATCGGGATAAATTAAAAAAGAAACTATACAGATGATAATAACAAAAATAAGTTGTAACAAGTGTATAAGAATTTCGGCGAAGCAAATACGCTCTTATGTAGCGTATGGCTTAGTGGTCGGAGTGTTTGAACGCTTCTAAGATATTTGGGTTCAACCCTCTATGTTCAATTTTTTATTAGCATCTTTACGCATTAACTGGCACTGCAATATGGTCACAGACAACCTAGTATTATGATACTCCGTTTACCGCTTTGCCCCCCAATTCAAGACTTTGCATGTAAAATTTTATACATTTTCTTTTTTTTTCTTAAGTGCTAAAATATTTAAAAAAAACATGTTTTAGAAAAGCTATATTTTATTGTGTCTGCTGAGTGGTAAAACTTTCTACACTATAAATATAATTTATCTCTCTCTCTTCTCTGTTCCGGTAGTAAAAAGTATGGCGCTGAGTTCCACCACTCAACATGCTGGAGAATAGAGTGTCTTGACACTAGGTTCTCTCTGACCTCCTTGCTATACGGGCATAAGCGTGAAGCTGTTAAAAATATATTTATTTAAATCAGGACTGTCCTAGCAAAATCTATCCAGGTGGTAACATTACTTAACACTGACGTTTTGCTCGTAGAGAAACATTAGTAAATGAAAAAAAAATACTTGCTTCCCTTTGGAACTATAACAATGGGAGGTCGAGTTGGATTCGTGTGAAGGAAAATAATTTTGTTAACGCGTTTGTGTATATTTTTGTAGCCTAAAATTTTTGGTATTAAATTGTAGGATAGGTACAGAGTACGTAGTGTCAAGACACTCTGTTTTTTAATTTGTTTGTATATTGTATATAAAGTGGTGGAACTTAACGCCGCGCTTTGTTTTACAAGAACAGCAAAATAAAAATGATTTTAAACACAATCATTTCCTCAAATGTAATCGGGTTCACACGATAGTAGGCAAAGAAAAGTAATAATCGTTAAAAAGCCCCGAGAAGCATTCGAACCCATAACCAACCGAGTTTACAGTCGGATGCTGTGCCTTGTCTGCGCCTCCAGCGGTTATCAATTCATCTGTTTTTTATGTGTGTCACCACCAGCATAACTTTTTTACTGGGCGAAAAAATTGTCATGATTCTTTTTTATATGATACTTTCCATGTAATCCCATAACAAATACATTTAGTTTATGAGTTATTCGTAATAATCTTACTTTTTAGTGCATTTTATTCGAATTTAATTTTTGTTTTTGTTAAAATTTTAATTATTAATTAATAATTAAAATAAAGCTCTATGCGTAGATCCTTACTAATATTATAAATGCGAAAGTAACTCTGTCTGTCTGTTACGCCTTCACGCCTAAACCACTAAACTGATTTTGATGAAATTCGGTATGAAGATAGAACTGAACTTGGGAAAGGACATAGGATACTTTTTATCGCGAAAAAAAGGGTAGAAGGGGATCCCCTATTTCAAAATAGGGGATGAAAGTTTGTATGGAAGTTCCTTATTATCAAACATAAAATCATGTAAGATTGTTCAACTGTTTACAACTTTCACACCTAAACCACTTAACAAATTTTGACAAGTAGCCCAGATCTTGGGAAAGACTATAGACTACCATATAGATTTACCATGTCGTGCGATATAACCGAATTCCACGCGGGCGAAGCCGCGGGCGGAAAGCTAGTAGTAGTATATATATATATATATATATATATATATATATATATATATATATATGCGGATATAGTAGTTATCGAATATATTAATTTACAAAATGTATATACAAATAATAATTAAATTATATTATATTTACAATAAATGTATTAAATATTTAATATACCTGAGTGATACATTCAAAAATTGTAATGGTCCACTCACATGGAAATCCATGAATGAGTGGATTGAAAGAGCTTTTGTTTCATGTTTCATACAATTAATTTCTATTAATATTAGCTGTATCCCGCGATTTCGTTTGCAAAATCCTAAAATTCCGTTACTTGTCCGATAGGAGTTCGAGAATCTTCACGCTGTACCCCGCATATAGCAGGGTAGGCAGAGCGAACCTGAGAACCTAGTGTTAAGACACTCCGTTCTCCACTTTCCGCCGAATCGAGGTATTGCGTGCTGAGTGGTGGAACTCAACGTCGCGCTTTGCCTTGTTACCAGACCTAGAAAATGAAAATACTAAATATTATTTAAAAAATTTATTTTCTGAAGTGAGAATCGAACCCACAACCTGTCGCGTTTACAGTCGCACGCTTGTACCTCTGCGCTACGACAGGCGTTTCTCACAATATTTGCAGTAATAAATCGGAAAATGCAAAATTTAACCGCAAAAGAGCACTTAACGACACATTTTTACCGTTTTTAGCCGACTTAAAAAAAAAAGGTTATCAAATCGACTGTACTTTTTATATATATTAAAATCAATTTTGATGATTATCAACATTTGTTTATATGATAGCTAGTGCTAGAAGTAATTTTTGAGTTATTCAAAATAATTTTACTTTCAAGTACATTTTCTTTGAAGTAGATTTTTTTAGCTTCACGCTGTATCCCGTACATTGCAGGCAAAGAGAAATTGAGAAGTGATAAGACACTCCGTTTTCTTATAATCCGTTCCCCACTTTCTACCAAATTGAGACATTGCGTGCTGAGCGGAACTCAACGCCGCGCTTTATCTTGTTACCAGCGCGAGGAAGTGAAGATACTAAATATGAATGTGGAAATCGAGAGGAAATCGAACCCACAGCCACAGCGTTTACAGTCGCACGTTTGTTCCTTTGTTAAAATCTTAATCATTGAAAATGCAATCTTTTGAAAATTCTCAAAGACTAGGGTTTTTATATAATAACCGGTTATTAAATAGAACCGGGCAATCCGGTTAGGTTCAGCATAAGTATAATCCGGGTACACTGATATCCTTTACAGAATTTAATTAAGTTTGTGTAATCCCGGATAAGAGTACTTTCAGCAAAGTTTTATGACGAATTAAGTTTTGAGGTAAAATTATATATAATATGTAATGTAGAGATAATTATTATTGACGCTGAGTGATTGTGTATGGGTTCGATTCCCATTTCGAGAATTTGGGGGATTTTTTTAATTTAAATGATTGTCATGTCGTCTCACAGAGGCACAAGCGTGCGCCTGTAAATGCAACAGGTTGTGGGTTCGATTCCCACTCTAGGAAATGAAATATTTTATTTCCTGGGTTTGGTAACAAGGCAAAGCGCGGCGTTGAGTTCCGCCAGCTCAGCACGCTATGCCTCGATTCTGCGGAAAGTGGTGAACGGAGTGTCTTAACTCTAGGTTTCCTCTACCTACCCTGCTATATGCGGGATACAGCGTGAAGCTATTTATGTATTATTGTCATTTCCTCGCTTTGATAAGACGAAGCGTGGTGTTGAGTTGCTCTACTCAACAGATGATGTCTCGATTTTGGAGGCACGTAGAAAACGGAGTGTCTTGACATTATGTTCTGCCTGACTACCCTGCTATGCATACAAAACTTGAAAATAAAATTAAAAAATCAAAAGCTATCTGTAAACGTGACAGGTTGTGGGTTCGATTCCCTCTCCAGAAAATGGAAGTTTTAATTAATATGTAATATTTTAATTTCTTGGGTCTAATAATAAGGCAAAGCGTGGCAAAGAGTTCCGCCATTCAACACGCAATGCCTCAATCCGGCGGAAAATGGAGAACGGTGGGTCTTAATACTAGGTTCTCTGGTTCCCTCTGCCTATCCTTCTATATGTGGGATACAGCGTGAAGCTAAAAAAGTTTAAGAAAAAATCTTTCATTTCAGTTACCCAATCTACTTTCACGGCAATCACGTTATAAAGGCCTACTTTAGCAGGCGGTGACCATCAAGCCAGAGCGATTCTCAAGAGGTTTCTAGGAAAAATCTCATTTGAAGTCATATTTTCTGGAGCGTAACAATAGTGAGTCTGGATGCGACGTGGACTAAGGAAAAGCATCTATTTCACGTTTTATATACAACTACGTGTATATTATATTTATTTTTAACCGATTTTAAAAAAGGAGGTTACCAATGTGACTTTTTTTTGATGATGTCAAAGTCAAAGTCAAATAATTTTATTCAAAATAAGAAGTTACAAGCTTCATTTTTTGAACGTCAAATAATTTACCACCGGTTCACTAAATTTAATGCCTCAGACCCAGCATAAACCCGGCGAAAAAAATTCCCGGGGATTTTTTTTTTTTTTTTTTTATATTCGACAATGGTTTACAATTCTGAACTGATGATACTATCATATCAAAAGAATCATCAAAACTGACTGCTTCTGATTTGGTTCTATTTAACTTTAGGTAAAGTGTGACAAGTAGTTTTTGAGCTATTCGTAATAATGTTACTTCTTAGTGCATTTTAATTGTAGTCGGATTTCTTTGTTTCTTAAAAGTTTAATCATTTTATATAGTATAATATAACATATTAATTTCTAAATCTAAATCTGTTTTTCTCTATATTTCTTCTTTGTCTATGAGAGAATTGTATGATGGTTAGCAGATTTTTTTGCTTTATCCCGTATTACTACAGGTTCGATTTCCACTTAAGGGAATATTATTTAAATTATTTTAATTTCTGTGCTCTGGTAAGGAAAAGCGCAACGTTGATTGCCACCGCTTAATGCACAATATCTAAAATTTCAGCGGTCAACGGAGAACGGAGTGTTTGAACACTACGTTCCCTCTAAATTCCCTTGGAATGCGAAAAACTGCAAAAAAAGCAATATTATCTTCTAACAAAACCATTGAAATAAAATTCTCAAACCCCAAAGTATAAATATTGATTTAAAACAACAATACGTTTCTCGAATCGTGATATACCGTGGATGGTACTCGATAGAGCCAAGTTCCAATTATCTACCGCAGCGTTAGGTTAAGTGGTATAACCCTCTTTTATTTTCTCTCCCTGTACTTCTACACCCTATTTTTTACACACGCACACATTTATTTTTTTTTAGTTTCACGATGTATCCTGTATATAGCAGGGTAGGCAGAGGGAACTTGAGGACTTAGTGTTAAGACACTCCGTTCCTCACTTTCTACAGCATTGAGGCATTGCGTGCTGTATAAATAGATAAATTATTTACATTTATTCGCTGTAGTAAGGCAAAGCGTAGCATCCCGAACGCGGAAGGTCTTAAATTCAGGCTTCTTTCACATAAAGGCGAAAGGAAAGCGTGAAGTTAAAATTAAGGGAACCGATTTCCCTTCCGACATCTTTACCAACAGTTACTATTACAAATTGAATCTTTATTCATATTTATTTCTAAAATTTAGAAAAAATAACCAAAAATATATTCAAATTTTCCAAATATTAAACACCTATTTCAAACCAACAATTATTCCACAAGAAAACATAACCTAAAATAACGCGCGGAACATAAAACAGTTTGTGTCCAAAACAATTTCGCAAATACCCGCCTCAAGTGAAACAATAACCTGACGCTATTTCTATTATACGCTTCTGTTTCTCGGAATTTATTTAGTTCCGCGGACAAATCAAATTTCCTTTGGCCTACACAAATGGAATTTAGAGCGTTGTCTCTGATATTTGCTGTCTGGTGTTGACAGTGGGAATTGAAATATTATGGAGAAACATGTGGGGAATTATTACAATAATATATGTATATAAATAACAATATAGAGATTTTTAATATAGGGTTTTGGGTTCGATTCCCAATCAATGTAATGATTGTATTTTATACCCCTTTTTACGGAAATTGCGCGGACGGCTTCACGCTGTACATCCTGCATACAGCAGGGTAGGCAGAGGGAACCTAGTGTTAAGACACTCCGTTCCCTACTTTCCGCCGAATTGAGGCATTGCGTGCTGAGTGGAACTAAACGTCGCGCGTTGCCTTTTTAACAAACCCAGGAACCAGGAAATTAAAATAGTAAACTTTTATATTTTCTGGAGTGGTAATCGAACCCACAACCTGTTGTATTTGTCATTACGCATATGCCTCTGCGCCACGACAGGAGTTGACGACGGAGAAGCATGGAATGATAATATCTTTTTAAAATTATGCATAAAAAATATATTAAAATAATAAAATAAATGTTACATACTACTAAAAAACTATGTGTTTCATCCATGTTTATATAAAGTGACATATACGTTGCTAGGCAACGCGTTGTTAATGTATCAACGGGGACACCAGTATTATTAAATAGCCCAAAAATTTCAAAATTTGAACTTTGGCCAGCTAAAGCTCACCCCTGGTCCAGAGTATCAACACTACGGATGCTGCATTTCACTGAGCAAAAGAAAAGTGTAATTACACTTTACGCATCATTTATCTCGATTTACAATTTAACTCATTGTGTTCAAGTCGAGGGTGACGATGTATGGAAAGATTTTTCCTTAATTATTCTTGTAGGGGAGGAAATTTTAATTTGCCTGGAATCGTTTTACGCGAGAATCGGGAAGGGTGACATTGTTACGCATTTACAAAGGTAATTTCAAACGAATATTTACGCTATTTGCGTAATTAGTATATATTATATACTACATAAATTTGGCTAATAGTTACTTTTTGTCTTATAAAAGTGTGAATTAGTTGATAAATCAACAAAGCATAGTTTTCAAGACGAAAATATTAAAACTTTACTATGCTAAAAATAGACGAATAATTTAAGAAACGCCTGTCGTCGCGCAGAGGCACAAGCGTGCGACTGTAAACGCGACAGGTTGAAATCGATTCCCACTATTCCAGGAAATGTAAAAGTTTAGTATTTTTATTTCTTGGGCTTGGTAACAAGGCTAAGCGCGGCGTTGAATTCCGCCACTCAGCACGCAATGCCTAGATTCGGCGGAAAGTGGGGAACGGAGTGTTTCAATACTAGGTTTTCAGATTCCCTCTGCCTACCCTGCTATATGCGGGATACAGTGTGAAACTAAACAAAAATATTAAAAAAATAAAAGGCTATCGTGGTGCACACTTCACTGTAAACGCGATTGACTGTGAATTCGATTTCCATTCGGGGGAATGTTTATATCTAAATTATTTTATTCATCATTCATCTGGTAAGACAAAGGTAAGCGTTGAGTCCCGCTATTTAACACACAAAGTACGGAATTCTAGTGGAAATTTGAGAACGGAGTGTCTTGACACTAGGCTCTCTCTGCTATACAGGATAGAGAGTGGGGTTGTTTTTTCTTTACATTATGCCAAAATCACACACATATATACATAAATTCCATCCACAACTATTGAAACAACGCCTGTCGTGGCGCAGAGGCACAAGCGTGCCACTGTAAACACAACAGGTTGTGGGTTCGATTCCCACTCCAGAAAATAGAATTTTTCTTTTTCTGGGTTTGGTAACATGGTACAGCGCGGTGTTGAGTTTCGCCAATCAGCACGCAATGCCTCAACTCAACGGTAAGTGGGGAACGGATTGTCTTAGCACTAGGTTCCCTCGGCCTACCCTTGTATATGCGGGATACAGCGTGAAGCTATGTTGTATGTATTATTGGAAGCAAGCCAATTGAAAACTATAATGAAAGTAGTTTTAACTTCACTTAGCAAGTAATAGTCATAACAAGTCGACGTTATTGTGTAAACTACTTTTATGAGCAAACTTATATTGTTTCTTGGCGATTTCATGTTTTTTATTCAGAACACTAATGACAGTTTTTTTCAGTTTTGCGCTTTTGGTTACGTTTTTTTGTTATAAAAAACCTTTAGGAACTTTTTTATGAATATTACGCGAACTGAGGTTTACATAGAATAGTTAATACATACATAGCTTCACGCTATTTAGCAGGGTAGGCAGAGGGAACCTAGTGTTAAGACTGTGTGTCGGAACTCAACGCTGCGCTTTGTCTTGTTACCAAACCTAGGAAATGAAAAATTCCATTTCCTGGAGTGGGAATCGAACCCAGAACCTGTCACGTTCACAGTCGCACACTTGTGCATCTGCACCACGATAGGCGTTACCTAATATCAATTTATATATATTGAATTTGAACGTACTAACATTGCATTGTTAGGGAAATATCTAAACTGAGCCATAACAACATCAAGTCTACATAAAAACGTTCACTGCGTATTTAAAACTGCACTAGAAATAATGTATGTACGGTAATACACCCTCAGTAATTACCGCGTTCAATACTGGCTAGAACTACTATGTGATTTTTATTCGATATTCGTTATCGAAAACGTATTCTGTTTCTTAAATATACCTTTTTTTTGTTCGTTCTTGTTTGAGATTGTTTTGTTTTCAAATAAAGAATATTAATTAAAGGATATCGAATTCACGGGCTTAGTTTTAATAAATAATAATTGAGAAAGGCGTGAATAAGTTGATAAATTGAAGATGTATTTCAATTTATACTTTATAGAGCACGAATTTTATGGGTTTAAATAAAAATATTTGGTGTTTCTTTTTTTTTTTATGCAATCATTTATTCAACCTATGAATAAAACAAATACTTCTGGTTATCAATATTTAAGAAACGATATATGCGAATCGACTATAAGTCGATGGATGGATAACCACCTTTCCACGCTTGGTGCAGAGAAATATTTTTTACCATCATAATATGCTATAATTGAAGATACAATTCAACCGTCAAAATATTTGATAAAAATATAAAAAATTAAAATATTGAAGGAAAATTTACTCAATAAAAGACAACAAATATTCTGCATTTGAAACTTAACTATGTAACTATAGTATAGAAATCGACTAAGTAGACTATACAAACAATAGTAAAATACGATAGCGCCAATAGTAGTGGATCTACCCAAAAGACAAAATACAGTATGTACTGAACGAGACTGCGTACAAATTGCCGAACCATTTGACACCACTCTCGATGTTCACGGGAATTTATCAGTCTGCTCTCAGACATTGATGTACAGATGACTTTTGCTCTACCTGACATGCTTCATGTTGGTTTTAATTATGTTTTGAAGTTAATTTTATATTTATATGTATAACTTTATTTATTATATTTAAAAAAAAATCTTTTCACTTATTATTTATAATTTTAGGAAGGTATAGAGATTCAATAGAGAAAAAAAGTCCCGCTGAATTTCAGGCCCCTGTTCTTCTCAAGCCTAAGGAATTAAATTTTGTGAATCGGTGCTAAAAATGTTTGACGTTCAAAAAATGAAATGCAACTTCTTATTATGCTAAAAATTGTTTGATTTTGACTTTAACTTTAACTTTTTTATTTCTCTACATTTTCCATTTTATCTCTACTTAAGGGATATTTGCTTTGACATCCGCTCTAGTCATTTGTGGGATATATCAATCTGCTCTCAGACATTGATGTACCTTTGTGTCGGTTTAATGAGTATTTCGAGATTAAATCATATGTGTGTGTGAGTGAGCAACAGAAATCTGAATGGAAAAAATATCTTAACACTAGGATCTCAGGTTCCCTCTACCTGCCCTGCTATATCTGGGATACAGCATGAAGGTACAAAAAATATATGTATACCTAGTTACTTATATTTATTTTATCTTTTATGTTTCTTTGTTGATGTTGTTTTTTTTTTGTAGAGAACCGCCAAATATCTTATGATGTGTACCGGTTCGGCATGTAAGCCAGGTTTTCGCCTTTCCCTCCCATCCTTTCCCCAAAATGTGATGGTTCCGATAGCGGACCACTACATTGTCCTCCCCTTCCATCTGTATTTTGTAGGTTAGCAACGCATCTACAACATCTCTGATATTGTAGATGTTCATGAATGAAGGTAACCACTTACCATCAAGTGGTCCTTCTGCTCGTTTGCCATCCGTTATCCAAATAAATAAATAAATAAATAAATAAAAAAAAGTATATTAGATGGTCTCGTTTTCGTTTTGTGACATTGCTCTACATTGCTCTCTGATTTTAGGAGAATCTTTCAATATGCTTTCAAACGTTGATGTTAGTAATTATTGTACTCTATCCGATATATTGGTTTAGATTTTTATTATATTTTCTATTAAAATTTATATTAGAGTATGCAAGGTGAATTTTATGAATATTTTTGTTTGGTTTATTATTCTGTTGCCTTCCGTAATATATGTCGTAAGTAGGGAGAGCTTAGTGATATTATTCTCGTTTCTCCTTCCCTTTATGATTTTACTAAATTTTTGTATGTTCGTAAACTTTGTCTTGATAGTCCAAAGTTTTGTACGATTATCAAATCGTAGGCAAACATAGCTTCAATTGAGATTTGAATCCACTATATTGTAAAGAAACGCGCATTAAAACTGGCTACCAATAGCATCATTAAGTATTTAATTTAGTTAATCGAGTAATTAATCGAATAATTAACATTTTCCTTATAAGAGGACAAAAGTTAAGAGAATCGTCGAAGATTGACTCTCTTGAGAACATTTTATATGCAAATGTTACTAAAATTAAGTTACTTTAGCTTAATTTGTATACATTATTTTAAAAATGCCCACATAGATTTTTTTACCTGTTCAGTGGCGGAACTGAACACCGCGTCTCGCCAGAGCGGAGAAATAAAAATAATCACACAATACAATATCACATACAGTCGCACGCTTGTACCTCTACGCCTGCCGTGGGTTCGATTCCCACTCCAGGAAATGGAATTTTTCATTTCCTGGGTTTGGTAACAAGGCAAACTGCGGCGTTGAGTTCCGCCACTCAACACGCAATGCCTCAATCCAGCGGAAAGTGGGGAACGGTGTGTCTTAACACTAGGTTCGCTCTGCCTACCCTGCTATATGCGGGATACAGCGTGAAGCTATGTGTGTATATATGTAACTAATAAATTCTGATTCCCCGAATGGGAGTCGAACCCAGAACCAACCATGTTTACAAATACTAATCGTCACTTGTTTCAAATAATTATATTTACTAAGCAATAATCGTCTCTACAATATAATGTTGTTGAAATTCAAATAGATGAACAATATTCATACATGAAGCCACTAGGTGGATTACTAAGCACACCAAGTCTGGGCGAAGACGTCCGTCAGAGTAATCCGACAGCCGCTGCGTCTGACAATTTAGCGCTAGCTTTACTTCGCATATAAGTGTAAGGTTTGGGCATGAGCGATTGTTTGTACAATAGTTATATGTAACAAAGTTTAGTGATCGTGAAATCGGTGGTCACGGGTTCAAAAAATAATTATTTCAGTTTTTTTGGCTATAGCTAGAGAGAAAGTTGTTTTAAGACACTTCGTTTTCCACTTTCCGTCACAACAATGATTTAAATATGTCGAAAGAAAATTGAAAATAAAAAATACACTCTTTATTCTGTTTTTTATATATATATTTTTATTTTCCATTTTATTAATAATTTATGTTTCCCAATAGAATCTTTGATCCAGCTAAGTAGCGAAAAAAAAATGTTATTTATCCTTAAGCTTTTTAAATGACCTTCCTCCAGTATCATTATATGTGTTCTTAAAGGTCAACCAAGGTCACCCCCTCTTTCCCATGTCTTAAATAGAACTCATAACCATCACCAAATAACCAACAGCACACAAAATCTGAAAAATACTTCATCATATCAACCTCTTGTCACTTATACCAACATTTATCAGCGTATCACCTGCGACAGCTCCAACATATCTCATAGTACTATTCAAATGCTTTCCAGACCTACGTATTAGGGCTTAGAATACTTTGAACTCACTGATCCCGTGGATTTGCGGTTCTATCACTCGCGAAACCCAAAAGCTGCTCACAGCTAGCTATTATAGAATGATTTCTAGGAATAAGTTTGGTGCCAAAATTTGATGGCCATATATGGATATTGAAGTGGTAAAGTTGATGGCATTTTAACCGACTTTCGGAGGTTCGCAATCGACTATATTTTTGTGTTACCGTATAACATTTTATACAGTGAAGTAATTTGGATGTCTCATCTTTTTAAATAAATCTATTGTGGTTCCATTTAAATTTCGGTAAAATATGACTGATAGTTTTTCAGTTATTCGTAATAATTTCATTTTATTTGAAGTCGATTTTTCGTTTTTGTTGAAATATTAATTATTCTGAAGTAGAAACGAGTGATTTTTTTATTCATTGGATTCGTTTCATGGAAAAAAGCAAAGCAAATCAAAAAAAAAAGATCACCCAATGTTAAGTGAACACTGACTCGGTTCATTATGGACGTAGTTTCAATTTAGTATATAAAATAAATATAAAGATATACATATTGATAGGCGTAAGTAAAAATATTATGGTAAGAAGCACGAAAAACGTGCTCACGTATTTTGGGCACGTTGAAAGAATGAGTACTGTACTACTGGAAGAAAGATATACGAAGCAAAGGTGAGCGACAAAAGAGATTAGAACCCTTATGTTGACCTCAGAGAGCACAGTAGCAATAATATAGGAGGAAGGTCGTAAAAGGAATGCGGACCTACCAAAGGGCATGGTTGGATAAGTTGACGACTGTGGACATGATAAAAGAAGTATGCAGGAACGGCAGCGTTTGGCGTTCCGTTTTCTCGGACTACCTGACCAGAGATAAAGCGAGAAGCTGAAAAGCACAAAATGCTTCTATTCGGCTGATAGTGGGGAACGAAAATTATAAAGAACGGAGTGTCTTTATTCATTCATTCATTAGGTTCTCAGGTTTCCTCTGTCTACTCTGCTATGTGCGGAATTTAGCATGAAGTTACAACTATAATAACTATATACAGATATAAATTATACTATATATATAAATATATACAAATTTCTATGAATGAATTGTAAAAATTAAAGATCATTTTTTCCCACAAATATAGCTTACACTACGAAATATAGAGTTAAAGCTTGCATATCATAGCATTACAATACAAATGTAGGTCACTAGAATAAAACAAAGGAGTTATATAAGTCAGCGGAAATAAAAATGGGTATAAAATAGGAATTATGAGGCGCTTAGTCATTCTGACGGTGGAAAGCTTAGTACTGTGCGTTTTTTTAGTTTTACACTACTTATTTAGTTGTTTTTTTTACAGCTTCACGCTGTATCTCGTGTACTTAGAAGTATGTAGTGGCAAGACACTCTGTTTTCCATTTTCTGTCCGAGCTCGGCGGAGATATTTTTTTTAGCTTCACGCTGTATCCCGCATATAGCCGGGTAGGTAGAGGGAACCTGAGAACCTAATGTTAAGACACTCCGTTCCCCAATTTCCGCCGAATTGCAGTATTGTGTCTTGAGTGGCGGAACTCGACGCCGCGCTTTGCCTTGTTACCAAACCCAGGAAATGGAAATACTAAACTTTTGCATTTCCTGGAGTGGGAATAGCGCCCACAACCTGTCGTGCTTACAGTACTCAAATTTCGTGCTTACAGAACTCAAATTTCGCTTTATTTAACCAGAGCGAAGAAATAAAAATTATTAATATATAATAATTCCCCCAAGTATGAATCGAACCCACAATCATGTTGAAAATCAAGCGCTGCCCACTACGCCACGATGGTAAACTATTGCACGTTTAAAAAAAAAGTATGTTTCTTATTTGAAATAAAATTATTTAACTTTGACTTTGAATCTTTTTATGAAGCATAACAGAAGGAATATTTAATTGCTTCTATTCATCACTAACCGACTTGAAAAAAGGAGGAAGATCTCAATTCGACTCTTTTTATATGTGTTACCATATAACTTGGTACTGGGTGAACCGATTTTGATGATTCTCTTTTTATATGATAGCTAGTGTTTCTGATATGGTTGTATTTAAATTTAATCAAGATCTGACGAGTAGTTTTTGAGTTATTCGTAATAGTTTAACTTTTAAGCACATCTTAATTGAAGTAGAATTCCTTTTTCTATTAAAATCTTAAATTTTATTATTTTATACAACAAATATATATATTTTTTTTTAACTTCACGCATTATCCCGCATATAGAAGGGTAGGCAGAGGGAACCTGAGAACCTAATGTTAAGACACTCCGTTCTCTTTCAACAATTCCGTTCCCCACTTTCCGCCGAATTGAGGCATTGCGTGCTGAGTGGCGGAACTCAACGCCGCGCTTTGCCTTGTTACTAAACTTAGGAAATGATAATACTAACAATTCCTGGAGTGGGAATCGAACCCACAACCTGTCGCTGTTATTATTTTATACAACAAATATTCTCGGTTTAATAGAAACTGTGTGGATAAAATCGCTTGAAAAATTTCAGAATTTTTTGATTTCACGATACAATTTTACATGCAGCGAGACAAAACATACGGTGAGCGGACGGAACCTGAAAACTAGGAAATACAACTAAAAAATATAACCTAAGCGTGACTTGTTTATAAAGCGGTGTCTGCCATCTGTTATATATTTAAATACCCAAAATATCTGCAAGTAGAGATTTTTTGCGAGGTTGTTCATATAAATTGAATTTTTGAGTTCTTTTTTTAGCTTCACGCTGTATCCCGCACGTAGGCAGCAGCGTAGGCAGAAGGAACTCGAAAACCTAGTGTTAAGATACTCCATGCTCTTGCCTCTTTCCGTTGCATGGAGGCATTGAGTGCTGGTTAGCGAAACTCAACTCCGCTTTTTGCCTTATTACCAGAGCGAGGAAATGAAAATACAAAATATTACTTAACATTTTCATTTCCTGGAGTGAGAATCGTACCCACAACTTGTCGCATTTACAAATCGCACGCTTGTGCCTCTGGGCCACGACGGGACTCGATATATATATTTAAAAACCTATTTTTTTTCAATCAAATTGAGCTTTTACACTTCATTTCTAATTACATATTGTTCAATATATTTGTAAGGCCCACTTAATGCAGAGGGTTAGTTTTTGACTGAAAACACAAGTGTAATTATCTTTGTTTCTCCGTTCTGCTATAACAAAGCGCGGCGTTGAGTTCCGCAACTTTGCTAGCAATGTCTCGAATGTAGGCGGAAAGCGGCGGACGAGGTATTGGGCTCTAACTATATTTCATATTAATAAATATAATGTTTATTCAAATTCACTCTTTTTCCCGTACAGCAAGTCAAAGACACTAAATTCAGTGTCAAGATGCTTCCTTCGCCATTTTTCGGTTGAAATTAATACATGATGAGTAGTGTAACTTAACATCACGCAATGTCTTGTCGTACCAGAGCGAAAAATTGAAAATATTCATAGTCAAACGCCAACACACTTGGACAAATGACTTCTATACAACATAAAACCGCATATTCTTCTGTATCAAAATTAAAACAAATTATCAGAACAATCATATATTTTTTCTTTTTTTTTTAATTCACGCTGTATACCGCACATAGCAGGGTAGGCAGAGGGAACCTAAGAACCTAGTGTTAAGACACTCCGTTCTCTTCTAACATTTCCGTTCCCCACTTTCCGCTGAAAATGAGAATCATAAATTAATGAAACGAAAAAAGTGGGAAACGGAGTGTCTTAACACTAAGTTCCCTCTGCCTACCCCGCTATATGCGGGATACAGCGTGAAGCTATGTATGTATATATGAATTAAAAATTATCCAAAAATAAGTATAAAATATTGTTACATTAAAGTAATTTCTAGTTTCAATAAACCCTTCGCCGGTATTAGGGAAAGATTACGACCCTTACCGAAGTTATTAAATTTACCCTCCATACAACGTAATACTCTTAAGTACGAACAAAATGCTTGTAATATAATATAAGGTATATGTTTCTTATGGACAAATTTTGGGACTCTTTGGGACTCACTTTTGCTGAGTTAATTCAAATTATTCAACAAAAATTTATTTGAAAATTAACATGGATATTGGACATGCTAAGCTGTAAGACAGTGTGTGTAAAGCCGAGTGGTTGTGAGTTCGATTCCCAGTCGCAGAAATGATGCATAGCAGATTGGTTAGTATCTCAGACTACCCAAAACCAATCGCGCTTACAGTCAAATTCTGTTCCACTGCGCCACGATGGTCTCAATTGACAATATATCTAATACAGTATACAAAGCAGCTTTATGCTTTATCCTGCATAGCAGGTTAGTAAGGAAAACATAGAGTTAAGACATTACGTTCGTTGCTTTCCGCCGAATTTGAGTCACTACATGCTTAGTAACGCAATTTAACGCCGTGCTTTGGCTTACCAGAGTAGAGAAATAAAAATAATTGAAACATAATTATTCCCACGAGTGAGAATCGAACCCACAACCGCGTTAACAGCCAGCCGCTGTGCCACTGCGCCTCGATAGCCTACAATCGATCTTCAATAGATAATTTTATTTCTTTACTCAAAAAGAAACGATCACGATTAACTCATTTAATTAAAAATAAGTTAAACGAACCGTTTTCTTTGAAATGAAGCAAAATCAATTTTGAATTTTGGATATTTTTTCTGTTCCAATAATTTGTAATGATAGGATGAGGAAATGAGAGAGTGTTTATATTAAAAAATGTTAATAAAATACTTGGGTTTATTTATTTGAGGTCATCGTCGCTCAGTGGCAGTGCCTGTTTGTAAACATGATGGTTATGAATTCAGTTTGACCAAACAATTAATTTTTGTTTGCCTTTTTTTTGCATAGCTATTTATAATAGCTTAGTCAAAAAGAGCAAATGTATAAAAATGAAGAATATACACACATACATACATACATACATAGCTTCACGTTGTATCCCGCATATAGCAGGCTCGAGGGAACCTAGTGTTAAGACACTCCGTTCCCCTCTTTCCGCTGAATTGAGGCATTTCGTGTTAAGTGGCGGAACTCAACGCCGCTTTGCCTTGTTACCAAACCCAGAAAATGAAAAATTTCATTTCCTGGAGTGGGAATCGAACCCACAACCTGTCGCGTTTCTGTAAAGTCGCATGCTTGTGCGTCTGCGCTACGACAGGCATTCTTCTATAATTTATAGCTATTATTAACGTGAGCAAAGCTGCCAGCAGAAGCTAGTATGTAGTATTATTTCCATGTAGTTTTCATTCTGAATTTCAACCAAGGTTTAATTTATTCGAGACCATCGCGGTTTAGTGGTAGTGTCTAATTGGGAACGAGATGGTTATGACTTCAGTTTGAGGGAACATATTTTTTTCTCAGCTTCACGCTTTACCTTGTGGCAGGGTAGATGGACAACTTAGTGTCAGAACTCGCCATTTACCTCTTTCTGTCCAAATTCATGGCATTGTTTATCAGGTGGAGGAACTCGACGCCGCTGTTTGTCTTACCATAGCGTAGAAATAAGAAGACAAAACGCAACGATAAGTGCCACCAATTAGCACGTAATATCTCACATTCATATGAAAAGTAACTTAACTTCACGCTGTATCCCGCATATAGCAGGGTAGGCAGAGGGAACCAGAGAACCTAGTGTTAAGACACTTCCTTCCAAAAGTAGAGAACGGAGTGTCTTAAAACAACTCTTTTTGACTACCCCATTATAGAAAAATCGTGAAGCTGTATACAAAATAATAAGTAAACCCAACATTATTATAACACCATTTCGCCTATATAATTCAACCAGCAATCCGAAACCCCTTAACCGATATTCTCGTGTTAAATTCATATTACAATTAAAAAAAAAAGCATATTTAGCAATTTTCTCCCTTATTCCATATAATTTAGGGATTGGAATACAAGTAGTGGTTGGAATGAAAAGTTTATACCACGTGACACCTTTTATAACTAAACTGGAACAAGTCAAAAGTTTTTGCGGGTAATTTTCAGAAACGACTTTAAAAAGCTCGACCTAGTGAAGAGAATAATACGTTTTTAGGTTAGTCGCTTGCAAATGTTTAATTTTGTGGACAATTTTGTTTGTATTTACTGTTACCACTAACAAGTGGGCTGTTTTGTGAGGTATGTCTTATTATTGTTTGTGCATTGTGAGTAGAGAAGTTGATATATATATTTTTTGGTTAGTGAATTCAATTTCTTTTTATTCTAGACTTTAATTGAATTTATTTCATTTTCTAATACATATGAATAAGATTTTAACAAAAAATTTAAAAGAAATTAAATTAAATGCATTTAAAAGTATAATTAATACGCAACTCAAAAACTACTTTGCAGATCTTAACTATCTAAACGTAAATAGGACCCCATTAGAAGGACTCACTATAATATAAAAAAATATTGATCAAAATTAATCACGTAAAAAAATGCGGTCGAACTGACAACCTCTTTCTTTTTTGAAGTCGGTTAATAAATTGAAGTATGAAAATGTTTGTATATTATAAATTTGAAGACCAACAGTTTAACTTTTTCTCGCCTATTAAGGTAGATCAAAGAGAATGCATTGAACCAATGCGTATTGAGTGACGAAATTTAACGCCGCGTTTTGCCTTAAAGGAAAATATAGATTTTAATATAATCATTGCTCTGAGTGGGAATCGAATCCACAACTATTCGCGTTTATAGTCAAAAGACCACACCACTATGACCTCTAAAAACTAACTGTATTTCTTAGAAATATAGTAAGAAATATTTACCATCATTTTTTGTCTTCTCGCTGTATCCCGCATATAGCAGGGTAGGCAGTGGGAACCTAGTGTTAAGACACTCTGTTACCCACTATCCGCCGAATTGAGGCATAGCGTGCTGAATGGCGAAACTCAATACCGCGCTTTGCCTTGTTACCAAACCCAGGAAATGGAAAATTCTATTTCCTGGAGTGGTTATCGAACCCACAACCTGCCGCGTTTACAATCGCACGCACGCATGTGCCTCAGTACAGATAAAATATAGCAAGAAATATGTACCATCATCAATTTCCACATTATTAAATCTATTACAAATTATCAAATTGATTGCCTCTATTACCCTATCAAAGGATAAAGGGGTTAAGCAAAATTAACTAAGTCACTTTAAGGACTACTGATAATGGCACCAGCTAATACTCTCACTAATTTATTATGATTATGTATATGACATTATTTATATTATGGATTATAGTTGATTATGAACTGGATTAACTAGTAGATTGAGATTTTTATGGCTTTTTGTAAGAGTTTTTGAGGTAAGACTCTATGTTCTCTACTTTTTGATTATGAAAAGATATTGTACACCGGATGTTCAAATGTGTCCTTATATAATAAAATTAACGCCTGTTGTGACGCAGAGGCACAAGCGCGCAAGTGTAAGCGCGACAGGTTGTAGGTTCGATTCCTACCCCAGGAAATGTAAAATTTAGTATTTTGATTCTTGGGTTTGGTAAAAAGGCAAAGCGCGGCGTTGAGTTCCGTCACTCAACACGCACTGCCTCAATTCGGCGGAAAGTGGAGAACGGAATTGTTGAAAGAGAATGGAGTTGCCTACCCTACTGTATGCGGGATACAGCGCGAAATTAAAAAAAAAACCTAATAAAATACTTTCACATTTTAGTAATACAAATATTTTTTAACTGGAAATGAACCCACAAGTATGTCTACTCATGTAAATTTCAATCTTTTGACATTTCATTTTTGCAACTGCTGTATTGAGTTGCGGAACTTAACGCCGCGTTGTGACATACAGGATGATAATATGTTGAGGATACCATTGATCATTACCATCTTCAATTTTACAATGCTTTTAAGCATTTCTTTCTATTATTATTATTAACGCCTATCATGGCGCGAACGCACAAGCGTGCGACTGTAAATGTGACAGGTTGTGGGTTCGATTCCCACTTCATGAAATGGAATTTTTCATTTCCTGGATTTGGTAACAAGGGAAACCACAGCGTTGAGTTTCGCCACTCAGCACGCAATACCTCAATTCGGCGGAAAGTGGGGAACAGAGTGTCTTAACACTAGGTTCCCTCTGCCTACCCTGCTATATGCGGGATACAGTGTGAAGCTTTGTATTGTTATTAACACACAACACGAAATTTTAATTTTTTCTAAAGGTTTTCTATACAAAAGCTGAACAAAACTTATGCGTGTAAAAGCTTCAGTAAAAGTGTACACTATAAACAAGATATATCACGCACATAACAGGCGATCCTTAATTTACCCGGAAGTGAGGTATTTTACCGCTTAAGTAACATCGCGTGACCGTACAGCAAATTGTAGAGAACCAGGAAAATATATTATAGTTTTTAGTATATATGAAAAAAATATATACACAGGTTGTGGGTTCGATTCCCACTCCAGGAAATGAAAAAGGATTTTCGTTTCCTGGTCTGGTAAAAAGGCAAAGCGTGGCGTTGAGTTCCACCACTCAGCAAGCAATGCCTCAATTCGGCGGAAAGTGGGGAACGGAGTGTCTTAACACTAGGTTCCCTCTTCCTACCCTGTTATATGCGGGATACAGTGTGAAGCTATGTATCTTTGTGTATGTATGTATGTAGGTATATATATTTTTTCAGCTAATTCACTCTTTTTCTCGCATAGCAGTGTACTCAGAGATAACCTAATAATAAGACAATTCTCCGCCTTCCGAAACAATTTATACAATAATATATTAATATATCAAATTTAAACATTTACCCGATTGGAGATCGATCCTACTACCTTGCGTTTACATTCGGAGTACCCACTGAACCATGATAACCTCCATGTAATTTCATTTATCAATATTTACATACGAGTAAAGCTGCCGTTGTTACTGAGTGACTGACAGACAACTCACAGCTGAAACTACAGACCGTAGAAAGCCGAAATGATTTCCCGAAATTACTACGTTAACGGGAAAAGACGGAAGTTCACGTTTGCAATTGATATTATGAAACGTAGAAATGAAAATAGAATGTAGTATTATAGTTAGACTTATAGAGTGCACGCAAACGAAGACGCGAACGAGAACTAGTCAAATTATATACTTTAATATTAAAATTGCGCCTGTCGACTAACTACTAGCTAACTGTCCTGTCGTGGCGCAGAGGCACAAGCGTGCGACTGTTGGTTCGATTCTCACTCCAGGAAATGGAATTTTTCATTTCCTGGGTTTGGTAACAAAGCAAAGCGGGCGTTAAGTTCCGCCACTCTGCACGCAATGCCTCAATTCGGCTGAAAGTGGGGAACGGAGTCTCTTAACACTAGGTTCTCAGGTTCCCTCTGCCTACCCTGCTATATGCGGGATACAGCGTGGAGCTATGTATGTATACGATGTATATATATATATATATATACTTTTAATTTTATATCCAAAAAATGCCATAATATCATGTACAAAAAAACGACATTATTGTCATGACCTAGGTCTAGGCGTTGAGTTCATCCTGGTACATGGTACCCTCCTACAAATCATATGTTAATCATCAGGCTGTGGCTGCTATGGAAAAAATCCTAAAACAACCTGAAAAAAACGGGGTTGAGGAGTTATTAGACAGAAAGCAAAAGAGAGATATATCACTAAGTTTTCAGGAAACAGAGAGAGAGAGAGAGAGAAAGTAGCAAAAAATGCGCCTTAAAATAATACATTTTATTAGAATTAACGTAAACGAAGTGTCAACTTGAGTTTTAGTCGTCAATAAAGCTGTCACTTAAGTATCTTTCTTTAACTTTCAATTTATCTTAATTCTAACTTTTGTTCAATTATTTTGATGTAGTCGTTTCAAAAATAAGTAATGGCCACTGGAAATAATTATATTAACTGAATGAAGAAATTAATATTTGTTATGGACAAATTAATAATAAAAGCCAGGTTTTCCCCTTTCCCACCCATCCTTTCCCCAAAATGTGGTGGTTCCGATAGCGGACTACTACATTATCCTCCCTTTCCATCTGTATCCTCTAGGTTGGCAACGCATCTAGTACATCTCTTGTGTTGTAGATGTTCATGGGCGAAGGTAACCACTTACCATCAGGCGGTCCTTCTGCTCGTTTGCCATCCGGTATCCATAAAAAAAAAAAGACTTTATTGCATAGTAGTAAGAAATTGCGTAGTAGGTAAGCAGAGGCAGCCTTATCACTAAAAGTGATCTCTTACAGGCAACCATTATTGACTGCGTACTTATGTGAGACATCTTTTTTGGTGGAAAACAGTGCAAAAAATATAAATTAGATAAATCAATAATAATGAATATATACAACTGACATACATACAAACACAAATACATACATATATATATAAATATAAACCTACATATATATACATTCCTCTCATACGAATATACATATATAACTACAAGTATATACTTATTAATACATAATTTTTTTTTATTTTATCTTCACGCTGTATCCCGCATATAGCAGGGGAACCCGAGAACCTAATGTTAAGACACTCCGTTCCCGTTCGTTCGTTCGTTAATGATATTTTTGATCTTCGAGATTTTTATTAAATGACACTATTTTAACCTGATTGATCACGTATATTTTAGTGTTTGCAAATACATTTTTAGAAACTCGAAATTTCGAACACCTTACAGTAGTCTTCTGAGGCGTCATAGCAGCATACGCAAGTTATCCTACGGTATCTCATGTTATTCAAAGTTAAAGATATAAATATTAACTCAATTAAATGAAATTGTCACCTGGCGTTGCGCAGAGGCACAAGCGTGCAACTGTAAGCGCGACAGGTTGTGGGTTCGATTCCCACTCCAGGAAATGATAAAGTGGTTCTGGTAACAGGGCAAGGTGCGGCGTTGAGTTCCGCCACTCGGCACGCAATACCTCAATTTAGTGGAAAGTGGGGAACGGAGAGTCTTAACGCTAGGTTCCCTTTGCCTAAACTGCTATATGTGGGATACAGCGTGAAGCTATATATGTATGTATGTATGTACAATTCTTCTTCTTTTTCCTTTCTCTACATATTCTCTTTTCTTTCTCTACATATATATTACAAAATCACATACAAACGTGTAATAAATATTCATAATACATCCTCGTGTTGCCAAGTGTAAGTATTTGTGTTTGAACATACCGCCAATTTCAGTTAAACGATGTTTGAGCTAATATTGACATGCCATATAAGCTCCACTCGGGCTTCTTAACTCAAAATCAGAGCGAGATCTTGCATAATTAACATACGTATGTACTGAAGTTTAAATTTTACGCTTTGTAATATGTTGTAATAATTGTTTATTTGACTCTATGAACTATTCATATAAAATAATAATTTATGTGAGAATTTTGTTTTACAGGTTTACTCTTTTTCTCGTATAGCAGGGTGAGAGAGAGCATAGTGTTAAGATACTCCGTTCTCCACTTTCCAGCTAAATTGGAGACATTACGTTATGAGTAGGCCCCTCGACTGGGGTTCGAACTCACGACCAATCGCGTTAGTAGTCAGAGTTGTCCCGCTGTTCTAAGATGGTTTCAGCTGTAAGTTATATTCACATTAAACGTCCTGTATAATATAGGCATTTTTAGATCCGTTTGGATCAATGAGTTATTGATTGTGTTCAATTCATTCAAGAGTTCATTCAATTTCTCTACATGTCCAATGAACTGAAATACTCATCGAATTAAAAATATTAATTAACCCTTCATTTTGTCCTGTTCTTGATTGTACCAATGATAACTTTTTAAATAATTACAATTCAAAAAAAATGATATAAAATGAATTGCACTAAAAAGTAAAATTATTAGGAATAATTCAAAAATTAATCATCAGATTTTAATTACATTTAAAAAGTACCATATCAGAAACACTATCATTTAAAAAAGGATAATTTAAAATGGTTTACCCAGTACAAAGTTATGCTGTACGACCCATAAATAATATAGTCGAATTGAGAATCTCCTCGGCGTTGAGTTCCGCCACTCAGCACGCAATGCCTCAAATCGGCGGAAAGTGGGGAACGGAGTGTCTTAACACTAGTTTCCCTCTGCCCTTCCTGCTACATGCGGGATACAGCGTGAAGCTATGTATGTATGTATGAGAATCTCCTCCTTTTTTAAAATAGGTTAACAAAATAAATTAAAATATAAAAAGTAATGAAAGAATATAATATCTTAGAAAATAAAGAACTAAAAAATAACCATTCGTAGCTTTTGATGTATTATCAAAAATCGTAGCGTCAAAAGCTACGCTTTTCGTAGCTCGTAAAATATAGTGAGAAAAAACAATATTCCATATATCATTTTTCGCTGTCACAATATTGAAGGTTTTTCAACAAAACGTATTACTTCTTACCATTTAGGACACCTAGGTTGATATTCTTATCTCTGGAGGACCCATACTAACGGTTCATAAATCATGTAACAGTGTAGTGCTTTTTATGAAATATTAGTCGATAAAAAGCTATGTCTCTTTGGGGCAAAGCTTAGTGCCTAAAAAGATTTTAGATAATATTACTCTGAAAATTGTATTTATTTAGTTAGTAATACAATATTAGAAATCTTTAATTACTATGGTTTCTATATAAAAATGCTTGGTACGGTTTTTAGCTTCACGCTTTATCTCGCGTAGCAGGTTTGTCAGAGAGAACGTAGAGTCAAGATATTTTGCTTCCTGGTATCCACCCGAATTTAGACATTGTGTGTTGAATTACGGAGCTCAACACCGTTTTTTGTCTTACTAGAGTGGAGAAATAAAAATAGGACTTTACTATCTGTTCTATAATATATTTAATATACAACGTAAAATATTTACTAAACAGGTAGCACAATCATTGTAAAAATGGAAAGAAAATTATATGTATACCTACATAGCTTCACGCTGTATCCCGCATATAGCACGGTAGGCAGAGGGAACCAGAGAATCTAGTGTTAAGACACTCCATTCTCTTTCAATAATTACGTTCCCCACTTTCTAATGTTAATATTATTTTCGTTATATAGAACTTATATTAGTCTACTACGCCGTCAGATATTTAACTGCTAAACAGCACTTTCAAAGTATTAACATGTTCAGTTTTGAATCATCAGAAAAGTTGTAGAGCCTATGTGATTTAATTTTCTATATAGTAAAGCTCAGCATCGTTGTTCAGTTTCAATATATAAATTTTGGAATATATATCATGTTTATATTAATTTTTTAACGCCTGTCGTGGCGCAGAGGCACAAGCGTGCCACTGTAAACGCGACAGGTTGTGGGTTCGATTCCTACTCCAGGAAATGTTAGCATTTTCATTTTCTGAGTTTAGTGACAAGGCAAAGCGCGGCGTTGAGTTCCGCCACTCAGGACGCAATGCCTCAATTCGGCAGAAAGTGGGGAACGGAATTGTTGTAAGAGAGCGGTTGTGTCACTTTATAACCCGCTTAGCAGGGCAAAAGGAACCTAGAGTCAAGATACTCCGTTGTTCTCCTTCCGCCTGAATTTGAGACATTAAGTGCCGAGACTCAACGCCGCGTTTTGTCTTACTAGAGCGAGAAAAAGAAAATATTCTAAATATCTTAAGAGATATTTAAGAATAGCACCACCAAACCAAAAATCTGGCGTTTCCAATCAGGGGCCGTCCCAATGCCCCACAATGGTCTGTAAATAATATCTACTGTCCAAAATTTTCCAATATACATCAAAACATATGATAAAAACCTAAACAAGACCACAATCTCCTAAGTGAAAGCTCTCAAAGATTAATCTTAAATCACGTACAGCTTATCGCAACCTGGTAAAAAGTTCCATCTATCTTAAACATTAGATGTCACACCATACACATGAGTACAAGCGTCGTTTCAAAACTAAATAAACCGTGAAACTTTTAACACGACAAGTGTCAAAGTAACGGTTGGAAAGTTCATAATAAATAGCCTTCAGAATCTCGTAACGGTTGACAGTTTACAAATTAAGAGAGGATTTTTTTTCGCTTCACTGTAGTGTAAGTTTTGGTAGAGTACATCGATTATTTGATCATTTTTAATATACGAGTAAGTATGAAAAAAGAATTTTTGTTGTTTATAAAATGTCTTTATGCATTGAATTTCCAAATATAAAACATGAATATGGCGCGAGAGTAGGTAAAAAAGTATCTATAATATACAATAAATTAATTTCTTAATGGCTTATGTTCCTACGTCCCCAAGTTGGAGAAGAGGGCCCAGTGATTCTCCATTGCGATCGATCTTGAGCATCTTTCTATTTCATCGCCAGGATTACTTGGAACGTATTTATTAAATATTAACAAATATAATTATCACTAAGTATAATAATTATCTACATTTTTTTATTAACAGCTTATCATAGTGAATATAAATTCATAGGATTCAAAATGAATTTCATTCTCTAAAACCACACTCTACAAACTGAAAAGCCGACTCTACCCTATAAAGAAGTGTAGTAGAACTTTTATTTTGCGTGTTGCTAAAAATTTTCAACATGAAACAGTTAAAAACGAACAGTACAAACGTTAGAAAATGTGAAATTCCCACACAAAGAACAATCAGCGTTCAAAGTTCACAGCAATAAAGGCTCCCGAAATGAATTTTAATATCGCGCCGCGCTCGCTCGGAAACGATTCATTTCGTCTTTCTATATCGTTAGCCGGACGTAATACGTTACTGATTCGACGGTTACCACTGTATGGTGTAAGGGATGAGTGGGAGATATTATTATATGGACATAGTTAAATTAAGAGCACCAGTATAATAGTCAACCCCTGTCGTGGCGCAGAGGCACAAGCGTGTGACTGTAAGCGTGACAGGTTGTGGGTTCGATTCCCACTCCAGGAAACGGAATTTTTCATTTCCTGGGTTTGATAACAAGGCAACGCGCGGCGTCCTATTCCGCCACTCAGCACGCAATGCCTCAATTCGGCAGAAAGTGGAGAACGGAGTATCTCAACATTAGGTTCCCTCTGCCTACCTTGCTATATGCGGAATACAGGTTGAAGCTATGTATGTACGTATGTAGTATAATAGTTATTTCTAAAAGCTCTGGAAAGTATACTTAAAATAACTGAAAATATTTCAATTTTTTAATCATAAATATTTCTTTTGTGTTTACTCACTTCCCACATTTGAGAGGTAGAGGTAGAAACGAGTGACACATCACTCCATTTCTTACTTTTCGTTGGAAACTTTTTATTTTTAATATTAATTAAGTTTTCCGATTTGTTACCTCATCAGACAAACGCTTATATTTTGAAATAAAGTAATCAATGCTTTGACTGGCATTTGCCATTTGGACAGAGTTCTGATGTGAATCGTATAATTGACTTAGTTTTATTACATTCCATGTATTTAACGTAAGATTAATACTATTTCAACAGATACAACCAACTTCAGACAGAAAATGGAGAATGGAGTGTGTTAACACCATGTTCTAAGGTGATAAATAAAATCGCCATCCCTATTAAAATAGCACCAAAATCAACGAACAAATGGACATAAATTGTGTTCGTTAAGCATTGAAAAAGTGGGTCTGGCCTTTGACGGTAATGTAATTGCGTTAACTGCATTATCGTCTGGGTCTGGTTAGGTAGAGCGTAAAGATTGTGCAATTTTCAATCTTATTTCATGGGAAAAAGTGCTATTTTTAAACAATTTTTATGGTGTAAATTGCAAGCCACAACTTCTGCACAGTGCATTAGAGAATTAGTTCGCCTTTCCTGCGAGAGGCCTAGAATAATTTTGTACGACTCTACGTGAGACTACGTTTTGTTTTGAATAAGGTTAACACACTTTCGCTTTATGTTGGGAGATGGTATTGAAATGTGTCCCATTTTTTTGTTTATTAATGTTACAGTTACAATTGAGGTAGAGTAGGAGAAATGTTCTACGTTGCGTTTTTTTATTTTTACTTATTTTCATTCATATTTTCATTTCAAAATTTTCAAATTTCTTTCTCTATTTGCCATACATTTTAGTAAATAATTTCAAACTAAATGAATGAGGAATCTATTCATGATAACTATCCTTTCATAAATTTATTTTTTTTCTCAGCTTTTCCTTATAGCAAGGAAACAAAAAGAATCACTAGGTTCTTTCATTCGACATTTCGTTCTTCATTATTCGCACAAATTCAAGACATTGCTTGACTTAACGTTACCCTTTATCACACTTGGTCGAGGAAATGAAAATAATTTATTTATGCAATAATAATTTCCAATAATGGAACCTATAACCATAGCGTTTACAGCTATGCTATATGCTGTACCAATGCGCCACTATGGCCTCATAAATTTATTTAAATCGTTGTTTTTTATTTTTTTTATTTCACGCTGTATCCCGCATATAGCAGGCAGGCAGAGGGAACCTAGTGTTAAGACACTCCATTCCCCACTTTCTGCCGAATTTGAGAGGCATTGCGTGCTGAGTGGCGGAATTCTACGGCGCGCTTTGCCTGATTTTTTTTATTTCCTGGGTTTGATATTACCAAACCTAGGAAATAAAAAAATCCATTTCCTGGAGTGGCAATTCAATAAAACCCACAACCTGTCGCGTTTACAGCCGCACGGTCGTGTTTCTGCGCCACGACAGGCTTTACATACTAGGCGTTAGGTACTTTTATGCCATTACAATATTCTCTCGAAAAGTTGTAGCTTTAAAGTCTTTATTAAATATATCTCTCATCTCTAAGAAAGGTTTAAGTAACGATTCGAACGCACTTGCAGTCGCCTATTTGGATTAAGTATAATATTTTAAATTTGGTTTTGATTTTAGTGTCTAAAAATCAAAATTAAAGTCAAAATCAAAATGAACATACTATATAATAAGAATAACAGCAGTAGAGTCACTTCATTCTTTTTCTACCAAAAAAAGATGAAAATAAGAGATAAAAGCTAGCACAGTGAGCTTCACAGCACAGCAAAGTGTAACGTTCAGTTCCATCACTCTATATACGCTATGCCTAGAATTCGTACGGAAAGTAGAGAACGAAGTGTTATGATGCGAATAAAGCGTGAAACCGAAAATAAAAAACAAAAATATCTAAAAATATAGGTCACAAACATAATTTCACATCTTTTAGGCAAACATGTAGCTTTCAGCGTAGAGCAGGTGCACAAATAGTGCCTGCAATGCGATTCGACCGTGTACCGTCATGATTAATATCACGCTTGTATGAGTGTCAGGTAGCGAGATGTTGTGTGATTTTTTAAAATAAAATATATGAAAGGGACGAAGAGTGGAGAGTACAGAGTTTTTAATTTTTTTATCTGAATGTAGTTTTTTTTTAATAGGCGATGTTTGTTAATAAATAATATACTGTAATATATAATAGAGACATGGAAACGACTGGTGTAAGCGCAAAGGTTGTGAATTCCATTTTCACTCTGAGGGAATGGTTATTTTTTTTTAACTTCACGCTGTATCCCGCATATGGCAGGGTAGGCAGAGAACCTAGTTTTAAGACACTCCATTCTCTTTTAACAATTCCGTTCCCCACTTTCCGCCGAATCGAGGCATTGCGTGTTGAGTGGCGGAACTCAACGCCGCGCTTTGCCTTGTTACCAAACTCAAGAAATGAAAATACTAAATTTTACATTTCCTGGAGTGGGAATCGAGCCCACAACCTGTCGCGTTTACAGTCGCACGCATGTGCCTCTGCGCCACGACCGCCGTTTAATACGGTATTGAGCTCTAGTACTCTACTCACAATGAATCAAGAGTTGGAAAGGAGAGAAAAAAGTGTCTTAACACTAGTTTCTCTTTGCCTACTCTGCTAGGTGAGAAATAGTGTGAAACTGTTAAACACAACTTGAGACGTACACAACTATATAGAAACAATATATGGAACCAAACACTTAAATGCTGTTTTGTTTCAACTAAGAGAAGAAACTTGTGTACGTCAAACTTCTCATTACGCTTACATTCTACATTTCAAACTTTACTATCAAGTGTTCATGCAAAGTTTTGTTTTCAAAGTGTGATATAATATATATTTATCTGTATGTATGTCATATATGTCAGGATAAGTATACATATGAGGCCATCATGGCACAGTACTGTATAGTATACGTGTGACTGTGTCCAATACCCACTCGGGGAACGACTATATCTATATTATTTTTATTCCTCTGATCGTTCTGATGAGACAAAACGCAGTGTTGATTTTCAGCATTTTCCCTCTCGTCTTCAGGTGGAAAGTGAAGAATGGAGTTTGTTGATAATCAATTCTCTCTGACTACCCTGCTATACAGGAATAAGCAGAAAGCTGCAAATATTTAAAAATATTCATTCGCACATACTTCAACTTTTTAGAAGTAAAGAGAGAAAATGGCGAAAACGTCACGCTTTACCTTACCGGAGCGAGGATTGATAATAAAAATAATGTAATTGTAATGCTCTTGAGCGGGAATCAAACTTAGAACCAATCGTGGTTACAATAAGACGCTGTCCCACATTGGGCTCCACAAAAGTATTTTATGCAAAATTTAAATATATAAGTAATGATGAAAAGAAAGCCTTCCTTTAAGGCATATCACCAAAGAACTGCAACCCTCTATAAAAATATTTATTGAACCGTACTAATCGTCTTCAAACGGTACCTTCAGCGGCTTCTTTGTAACATTATATTTTCAAAGTATTTTTAAAGACTCTACATTTTTGATGTTTTTTGATAGAAATTGTGATTTTTGAAATCATTTTTCTTTGGAATTCTTAGTTTCTAAGAATAATTTATGTTATGAATACTGTGTTTTGACCAAAAAGGTGGAAAGTGGAAAACTTTTTTTATTCTTCCCGCTTTTTCATAGAGTGAACCTCAAGTCAAGGCATATCCTATTGTGTTAAGTGGTGAAACTCACCGCCGTACTTTTTAAAACTAGAGCGAGGGAAATAATAATAATTTGCACAAGCAAAATTTATATTTTTATTCATTACTCATCATATAAATCATTATTTAAACACATTTTTAACTGACTTTAATGATATAATGAGGAGGTCATCAATTTTATTGTATGCTATCGCATAACTTTTAAATTTTTTGATTCTATTTGTAATGATTCCGCATTCCTTTTAATTTTAATGATTCTTAAGCACTAGATATCATATAAAATGATATTAAGTGCTTAGTGCTAGTGGTCCCATTTATAAAAAAATAACATTTGATAAGTAGTTTTGGAGTTATTCGTAATATTTGCACTTTCTATTATAATTTATTATTTTTGTTAAAATGTTAATATAGTACTAAAATTTTGGCTAAATAGATTCTCAACCACTCTCCTCACAGAAATTCCTAACTAATTCAAGTTAGAACTATGTAAAGCGCAATGACCTGAGTAATCGTACTGAAATAGTGAACTATTGTGGTATAACTTTAGTTAGCTAACTTTGATTTTATGCCTTGTTAGTGTAATGTCTTTAAAGTTGGGAAGGCAGAGGACTTAGTGACGAATCACTATGTTTTTTTATCACTAGTTTTCTCGTTTTTTTTAAGCATAACACGTAGTAGTAGACGGAGATAACCTCTTTTTAGCTTCACAATGTATCCCACACATAGCAGGGTAGGTAAAGGTAACCTGAGAACCTAGTGTTAAGACACTTCGTTCTCTCTTAACATTTCCGTACTCCACTTTCCGTCGAATTGAGGCATTGCGTGCTGCGTGGCGGAACCCAACGCCGCGCTTTGCCTTTATCGTATTCAGTTAACCAATTGTTAAGATACTCAGTTCTGCGCTTCCCCCTGAATTTGAGATATTAAGTTGATTGACGGAACTCAACGCTGCATGTTATCTCTTAGTAGAGCAAGGAACCTAGTGTTAAGACACTCCATTCCCCACTTTCTACTACTTTCGCGCTTTAACCTTATCACCCAACCCAGGAAATGAATATACTAAACTTTTACATTTCCTGGAGTGGGAATCGAACCCACAACCAGCCGCATTTACAATCGTACGCTTGTGCCTCTGCGCCACGACAGGCGTTACAATACTATTTCAAATTCACTTTTCACGTTTGTATGTATGTTTGTACGTACGTATGTATTAACCATTCACACCACGTCCAGGTGGGCCGCGGACGGCGGCTGCTGCGGATTTACCAAATCCTCTTTCCATTTAAATATTGGAAAAATTTGCATCTGAATAACTCGCCTAAGCTTAATGCACGCTTTGCTAAAATATCGAGCGTAGCTTAACTAAAGTGTTATAAAAACATTTTTGTATGAACACTGTGTGTCGGAGTTAACAAAACATGGCTTTTTGGATTCACTGTATGGTGTTGAATATGGGTGAGTAACGGTTTTGTTAAGGACTGGAAAAGTTAAAATTTTGATATTGTTATGTGTTTTGGGATTTGTGTCATTGATAGAGAAATATTCCATGATTTGTTTTAGGTACTTATACTCGTAAAATTTACTCACAAGTTCTAACAATTATTAGTGATCTAAGTAACAAAGCAAAGCGCGGCGTTGAGTTCCGCCACTCAGCACGCAATGTCTCAATTCGGTGGGAAATAGGGAACGCAGTGTCTTAACACTAGGTTCCTTCTACCACATATAGCAGGTTGCTATATGCGGGATTTAGCGTGAAGCTATGTATGTATGTGTACGGGATTTTAAATCTCTAGTCCACGCATACAAAGTCGCTATATTGCTAATAGTTCATTCCAACATTTGACTATAAAGCTCGCAATATATGCAGCTTCCATTACACTTCTCAACAGGAATGAGTTATAATGTAAAATAAGAAACTTTATGTTACCCACATTTAGTAGCTACCTGAATAGTGTAAAAGTTACAATTGTAGAATGATGATGTACGAGTATGCGGAATGATAGTAATAAAAGTAGCTTACGAGATATAGAGGTCCAGGAGTATATATGAATACGTGAAGCAAAAATTTTGGACCCCTTTTTACGAAAATTACGCGGACGGAGGAGCATGAAACTTGGTACACTTATAGTTTATATAGCGAAGGAGTGCAGACTGATAGTATCTTTTTAAAATAATACATAAAATCAATGAAATAAATGTTACACACACTACCACGGTTTTACATCCATGTTTATATAATGTGACATATACATACGTTGCTAGGACACGTTATTAACGCGTCAACGGGAACACTAGTAAGAATAATTGTACTTATTGTCTCAACGCCGGGCAGGACGGAGAAATAAAAAATGATTGAAATATACTCATTTCCTCGAGTGGGAATTGAACTCATAACCAATCGTGTTTACAATCAGACATTGATCCACTGTGCCACGATAGCCTAGACATTTTTTTTAATAATCATTAAAGTTATTTTATATAGTGATATCTTTGGTTTTCGTGATGTTTACCTATTGGTGCCCGTGTCTACAGACAGATGATTCTTTGTCTGTAACATATAATACATATTATAATATAGTGAACAAAGTGTAATTTATTTCCTTCCTGATTCTCTCATCTATATATATAAATACGTGGAGCTAAAACTTTGGACACCTTTTTACGAAAATTACGCGGACGGACGAACATGAATCTTGGTACACTTATATGGAGAAGGAGTGCAGAATACTAACATTTTTTTTTAAATAATGCATTAAAAATATATCAAATTAACAAAATAAATGTTACACACACTACCACGGTTTTACATCCATGTTTATATAAAGTGACATATACATTGCTAGCGTACTAGTTATCTTAAATCTCTGTTTATTTCTTTACCGTGACGCATTTTCGTTACATCAAATTTAAAAAAGCTCCTTTCTTAACATTTAACTATAAAACAACATATATCTCTAACTTCAATTTCACACTTCCAAGCAAGTGAGGTGTTGGTACAAAACGAAAGCTCAAGCATCGCATTGTGTGGACAATCACGATCGCGTCCCACAATACCGACCTCTTACTAAATCTAATACTACTCCTGTATATAGGATATATGGCGGTTGAAAGCTTTCCCCTTTTATTACTAAATTTTGGAGCTTTTGCTATTTTTTTTTGTGTTTTTATATGGTTCAAGGTAAAAAAAAAAACCGCCCGTTACATCTTAACGGGAATAATTTAAACGGAAGCACTGCCTATATAAAAAATATATTATAAATATGTTTTGTATTTATATGTGTTGTAAATGTGAATTGTGAGTAGTGGGTTCGATTCCCACTCGAGGGAATGAAAATATTATATATTGCTGTGGTAACAAGGCAAAGCGCGGCGTTGAGTTCCGCCACTCAACACGCAAAGCCTCAATTCAGCGGCAAGTGGGAATCGGTAATCTTATGAGAAGGGAGTGTCTTAACACTAGCTTCTCTGGTTCCTAATGCCTACTCTAAGCTAAAAAGAAAATTAAAATGTATTGCTCCATTAAAAAGGATAGCCAGTAAAAAAAGCCAGATCGATGATTATTTAAAATCCTCTTTTTTTAATTTGGTTAAAAAGTCAAAAGAATATAATATAAAGCTCAGTACTAACAATCTATACAAAGGAGGTTGATTATCTTGAATCTGACAGACTATTGATTTGATGGGAAGGGTGTCGTGATTCGGAGCTTTTTCTTTTTGGCTAGAAAAAGAGGTTTATTTACTTGTTTTGTTTTAAAAAGATTGAGTAATATCATAATTATATTAAAGATAAAATACGGTGTTGAGTTCCGCGACAAAACAAGTAGTCTTGAATTCGAGAGTGAAATGGATAACGGAGTGTTTCAACACTGGTTTCTTTTTCCAATTACCTTGCTACACCAGAAAAAATTGCGATACGAATACAAAAATAAATATAAAAAAAAGAACATACAAGAAAATCTTCATATTAGTACGAACGTACGCACGGTGGGGTATGAAATTTGCATACCTATAGTGTACAAGGAGAAGAAGTTTTTTTATAATATTTATAAAATATATTAGAAACATATTAAATTAATAAAACTAGTCTCCCTGTTGACGCGTTAACAACGCGTTATCTTTATCAATGTATATGTCACTTTATATAAACAGGGATATCAAGCCATGTTGTTTGTTGTTTTCATTTCCACGCTCTAGTAAAACAAAGCTTGGCATTATGTTCCGCCACTAACACGAAGTGTCAAATTCGGACGGATAGTGACGAACAGAGTGTCTTAACACTAGATTCACTCTGATTACCCTGCTGCTATACGAGAGAAAGCATGAAAGCTAGTCAGATTACGTTCAACTACGTCACAATAGTGCAATTTCCTTACCATGCCATTGAGATAGAAAATAAAAGTAATTAAGTAGTATTACCATACTTAATTTGTCCTATTCTATTTACAAAGGGTTGTGGAGGGTGCATAAAATATCCACAAGACGTGAAGCGAATACCAAGATTAGGAAGGGTTAGTATTAATTGGTGCGGAAAATTATAGATACATTGCTAAGAAGATAATATGTTAAGAGATAGATATTTTCTAATTTACTAGAAGAAACATTGACATGTAAAACACATATTGCCTAAGCAACTTCTTCACGTTGTATCCCGCACATAGCAGGGTAGGCAGCGGAAACCAGAGAACCTAGTGTTAAGACCCTACGTGTCAAAAGAGATTTTAACATTTCCTTTTTCCCATTCCCAAAAACTTTCTGATACGTTATTAAAAAAAATATTGATATTTTGCACTTATCATTTTTTTATGAAAAATTGGAACAAATATACTCCTCGGTCTCCATAGTCTTCATAAAAAAAGACCCAAAGTATTAACTTTGGGTCTTTTTTTATTAAGATAACTTAGATACTTTTTCTATTAAGATAACTTAGCAGCTTTTGTCGCGTATAGAAGGGTAGTCAGAGAGACCCTAGTGTCTAGACCAGTGATTCTCAATCTTTTTTTGTTGCGGCACATATTTATCAATTTCAAAATTTGGCGGCACACAACGAAGAGATAAAAATTATTTACTTACTACAATACACTGTATAATTTAATAATATTAACATTACTATGTAGGTATTTGCAAAATTTGGCGGCACACAAAAATGCCGCGGCACAGTGGTTGAGAATCACTGGTCTAGACACTCCTTTCCACTCAAATTCATTACGCTGAGACACGAAATCATCGCGTCGCTTTGTTTTACAGACAGGCAGAGTGAAATGAAAATAAATATCATAATCATTTCACCGAGAGGGCATAGAACTCACGACCAATCGTTACAGTTAAACGCAATTCCACTGCGTTACAATGGGCTTCATAGATTTATTTTTTGCTTCACGGGGTGCAGCCCCGCACATAAAAATGTAGGCAGAGGGAACCTTAGAACCTAGTGTTAAGACACTCCGTTATATTAAGATTTCTGTTGCCCACTTCCCACTAAATTGAGGCATTGTGGGCTGAGTAGCAGAACTCAACGCCGCGCTTTGCGTTGCTACCAGACTCAGGAAATCAAAATACTAAATATAATTTTGAATTTTCATATCCTGGAGTGGGAATCGAACCCACGGCCAATCACTTTTACAGTTATACTCGTACAAGTCAATAGATTACTTAGGTAAAGACATGTCTATGATAAACGGCTTCTTTATCCCAGAGATAGATGCACTTACCTCGGTGATCCACGAGATCGTTACGTATAGTTAGGAAGAGGTCGTCAATACTCCTTAGTCGAGTTAGTTATGTGTCCTTTTTACGTTGAATTGACATGGTGATATGCGATTTGGTCAACTTAAGAAGTAACAGGTTCGATCCTTGGGCTTAAATGTATCGTATTTTGTAATTATTGAAGAAGATCCGATATTAGGTAAATATATCCTGTATCCTTATCCAATATCCTGGTAACAAGGTAATGTGCGGCGTTGAGTTCCGCCACTCAGCACGCAATGCCTCAGTGCGGCGGAAAGTGAGGAACGGAAATGTTAGAAGAGAACGGAATGCTTAATTTCTTACTAGGTTTCTCTGGTTCTCTGGCTGGCTGGTGAAGCTATCCTTTATTATGTACAATCTAGGCGTTAAGGTTATTAAATATTTTGGTATTACCTCAAATTAGCGTAAAGCGGTGAATGGAGCGTCTTGACACTAGGTTCCTTCTGCCTATTTTGCCATGTAGATATTAAATCTGAAATTATTGTATATTTTTATATTTCATCTAGTGAAACTTAAAGCAGCGCTGTGTTTTAGCAAAGCGGGGAAATGATAATAATCTTAATCACTTCAAAGAATGGGGATTGAACTCATAACCAACCGCGTTTAGTGAGATGATGTTCCACTGCGCCTCCGTAGCCTATTACGTCATAAAATACAGATTCTCATATAAACCCAATAATTAAGATTTTAATAAAAAAAGAAAATCGATATCAAATTAAATGACATAATAACATAAAAACTACTTATCAGATCTTAACTAAATTTCATTGAAACCACATATAAAGGTTTAACTATCATATAAAAAACAACCATCAAAATTAATTCAGTAAAACGGATCCAGTAGAGTTAAAAACCTCCTCCCTTTTCAAATCGGTTAAAAATAACACAACAATCCGTGAAAACCAAAAATATTACTCCTACATTGAAAAATGTATCCAATAAATGAACTCAATTTTGAATGAAACTGTGTAACAAAATAAAAGGTATTTCTGGCAAGTATTTTTGACGAGGGGAGGAAGGGGTACGATAAATCGCGGTCCTTTACAAACAATGTTTTTGAACGGTATTAATGATCCCCGGTCTACCCTCTGATATCGTGTCCTTATTCTTTGATATAAAATATATATAGAGAGAAATATTGTAATTGCTTTGCGGTTCTAGTTTTGGGAAGAAAGTTTTTATGTTAAAGCTTTTTGGAAACTACCTACTGATTAAAGCCTGTCGTGGTGCAGAGGCACAAGCGTGTGACTGTGAACGCGACAGGATTCCCACTCCAGGAAATGTAAAAGTTTAGTGTTTTCGTTTCCTGGGTCTGGTAGCAAGGCAAAGCGCGGCGTAGAGTTCCGTCACTCTGTAATGCTTCAATTCGGCGGAAAGTGGGGAACAGAGTGTGTTAACACTAGGTCGTCTAGTTGCCTCTGCCTACCCTGATATATGCAGGATACAGCGTGAAGCTAAAAAAAATCTCACTGATTGACTGTAAACGTGATTAGTTGTGTGATTTTGGGTAAAAAAATGATTTTTATAATTTTTGGGTAATTCTAATGTTATAAAAACGATTTTTTTTTGAAGGACGTGAACTCTATACTCTTACTCTTTTGTTACTCAAAAACTATTGAATAGATTAGAATGAAATTATACCACCTTATGCCTTATGAATCAGAAAAATGTACAATTAACAAATGATAAATATTTTTGTGTTTTACTATTATATAACAATGAGTATTTTCTATCTACTATTTAGTATCCATATAGACTTAATAGATACCATCATGGTAAGGTGGGACAGAGCCTGACGGTAAACGTGATTGATTGTGGAGTTGATTCTTGCTCGGAGGGGTCATATTTAAATTATTTACATAGGAAAATATCTCGAATTAAGACAGGAAACGGCGGATGGAGTGTCTCGACACTAAATCAAAGCTTTTTGTTTTCATTCTCTTTCAACATTTCCGTTCTCCACTTTGGGAACTAAATCAAAGTCAAAGTCAAATAATTTTATTCAAAAAAAGAAGTTACATGCTTCATTTTTTGAACGTCAAATAATTTACCATCAGTTCGCTAAATTTAATGCATTAGACTTGAGAAGAACCGACGGAAGAAACTCAGGGGGAATTTTTTAATTAGGTTTTATAGTATCTATTAGTGACAATGATAGCGTTGAAATAGACTGGAGCGAGCATTTCATTCCCAAGGCGTGTTATCATTTATAAAATCACTAATTAGGTAATAACCTTTAACACACCAACACAAATTCTCTCTAACTACCCTGCTATGGGATAAAAAGTGAAGCTTTTATCCAATATACATGAATATAGCAAAAGCAAAATCTAAATTCCTCATAGCTTAACTCAATTTACAAAGAAAGCCGACCAAGTGCCATTTCATTGACCGTTATAGCCTCAAGGGGGCTATCTACTAGCACAATTACGAAGTGATTGTATCGAACCGGCTCTTTGTTTAATTTACTGGATTCTCCTTTGTAACCTACTTCGAAAAAGAAGGTTATCAGTTCTACTATATTTTTTATGTGCCTAACTTTTACGGTTTGAATCAATTTTGATGACTTTTTTTAATATGATATATTATTATTATATGTATTGCTTTTGATGTTATTTAGTTAAGATCAGACAAGCAGTTTTTGAGTTGTTCGTAATAATTGTATTTTTAGTGCATTTTCTTTGAAATCCGTTTACTTTTTTTTTGTTAAAATTTAAATATATTGGCTTCACATTTTTAATCAGAAGGTAGTCAAAGAGAACCTAGCGTTAAGAATTTCCTTTCTCCATTTTCCATCAGAATTCTTCATAAATTCCATATTGCACCTTGAGCGGCGGAACTTAACACCCCGCATTTGTTCAAATCAAATCAGACCGAAATACCAAAAAAAAATTAAATATAATCACTCTCCTCTAATCTACAATCATCATGACATCAACTATGTAATAATATACATTCATTTAATTTCATTTGCAACGCTAAATAAAGATATATCCTCAGTACGAAAAGAAACAGTGTCGAGTGTATGTATGCCCATTCACTAGCTACGTAACATATTCACGGTAGCCTGGATTTGTCATATTCATTAAATATACAGTCGTGAAGAAAATTGCTTATAAAAAGAAGCCTTACTCAATTTTAGATAATAATATAAATATTAAAAGATCTAGATCTGTCTAGAACTATAATCAGTTCATTTCTAGCACGTATTTTGAAGGCGGCATTTCGTTAGGTAGAGAGAGGAGTGTGGAGGTGAACGTTAATGCGCATTTTAAAGTGGCCCCTTAAGCCTACACTTGAGTTGTAAGTCCCGGGCAAATCCAAATTCCGCTCTCTGCAACGCGATGGGCCCGGCACCCGCACGGTGAATCCATGGATTGCTAAGGAGTTGTTAGATATTATGACCAAATTATATATATTTTTTATTAATTGTAGCAAATTGTAGCAAAGAAAAGCTTCAAGGTTTATCCCGCAAAGCAGGGTAGTCAGACTGATTATAATGTTAAGACACTCCGTTAGCCGCTTTCCGACTGGATTCGAGACTTTGAGTTCCACCATTCAGTTTGCAGAATGGCGGAACTCAACGTCGCGCTTTGTCTTACCAGATCGGATAGTTTAGAACGTAATCGAACCTATCGAATTTAGGCTAAAAGCGGCGAACCAACTGTTTTGCACAGGTTTACCCTGACTACCCTATGCTATGCGAGATAAAGCGTGAAGCTGCTGCTAATTTTTTTTTATTGTGTTCTACCAACTTTCTCAAAATCAACCGTTAATGGAGAGAGGAGTGTCTTTACACTAGGTTATCTCTCTCTCTCTGACCACCGTACTACTCGATATACGTGAAACTGTAAAAAAAATATTTATTTAGCAAAATGTGACCACAACTGTACCTGAACAGGCTCACGGTACGTGACCTCATTTTAATTCTGATAAAAGAAACATAAACGTGAAGAGTGAAATCGTATAGGATATTATTAAGAGCTTCATGTTTTTTTTTGTTGTGGCGAATTAAGTGTGTTGACACTACGTTCTTACTCACAACCCTCCTCGGGTTAAAGTGTGAAGCAAAAATAATAGTCTTTTCTACATAGTCAGAGAGAGCCTAATATGCAAACTCTATTTTCCGGTTTCCGTCTCATACGTCCGATTCGATACCTAAGTATAAGGAAAATCAAATGAAAAAAAATGATATTTTTTATATTTAATATCTATCTTATATATATATATATATATATATATATATATATATATATATATCTTTTTATATTTAATATATACCTTAGACTTTTTCAAAATTTTAATTAAAAAATAATCATGCCATAGTGACGCAGCGATTACATCTGTCTAAACGTCAATCGCGTTGTTGTGAATTCGGTCCCCAATATCCACGCTCTGGTAACAAAGCGCGGTGTTAGGTTTTGCCATTTAACACGCAATATCTCAAATTTGGGCAGAAAGTAGAGAATGGAGTATCTTGACACTCAAAAGACATTGTTTCTTTAGCTTCACGCTGTATACCGCATATGGCACGGTAGCCAGAAGAAGGAGAAAGGAAATGAAGAAGGAACCTGAGAACCTAGTGTTAAGACACTCCGTTCTCTTTCGACATTACCATTCCCAAGTTATTTATACGTGTATAAATTATCCCATATATATTCAAGTCACGCATCTCAATTTGAAAATGTCGCCTCAAACGACAAATATATACCTTAAAATACAATTTCCGTCCAAATTACTTAATTTCAAAGGTCGGTGTTAAGTGAAACATAAATATTTTGTAAACAAAGTAACATAATAGGGAGGTTAAGTGGCACTTCCGGTTGTAAAACTGTCAAATATTGTATAATGTATGGGGAACAATTTATGTTGATGTACTTTTACGTTTTCGTTTACATTAAATGGGGGCAGAGAGTTAGTGTTAAGGCACTTCGTTCTCTCCTCTCTGCATAGTTTAGAACAACTACATATATATTTTTATATTATTAGGTATTAGGATTGAGATGCATTGGGATGGTATCTTTCTGTAAGTGCGATTGGTTGTGGATTCGATTCCCATTCGAAGGAATTATCGTTTTAATTTTATTTTTATTTCCCTACTCAAAAAGAAAGCGCGGCGTTAAATTTCGCCACATATAAGCCATGTTTGAGTATGGGCGGAAAAAAAAGAACGGAGTGTTCTAACACTAGGCTCTCTCTAAGTGCGATAGAGGATGAAGATGAAAAATAAAAATGGTGAATCGATTTTCAGAGGACTATTTAAATTGTTTTTACTTAATTACTCTGAAAAGGTAAAGAGCGGCGTAGTCTTCCAATATATAACACATAATATTTACAATTTGCGTGGAGAAAGTAGAACGGAGTGACTTGACACTAGACTCTTACTGTCTATCTTGCTTTATGGAATAAAGCGTGAAGCTAAAAAAATATTTTGAGTTTATCCCACTCAGAGAAATATTTATATACATACATACATAGCTTCCCGCTGTATCCTGCATATAGCAGGGTAGGCAGAGGGATAGCCTAGTGTTAAGACACTCCGTTCCCCACTTTCCGCCAAGTTGAGGCATTGCGTGCTGAGTGGCGGAACTCAACGCCACGCTTTGTCTTGTTACCAAACCCAGAAAATGAAAAATTCCATTTCCTAGAGGGGGAATCGTACCCACAACCTGTCGCATTTACAGCCGCACGCTTGTGCCTCTGCGCCACGACAGGCGTTAAGGAATATTTAAATTATTTTAATTTCTCTACTCTAGTTTAAAGCATAAAGTGCGGCGTTAAAATCCGCCACTTAACACATAATGTCTTAATATTCAAGCAAACATTCCACATATAAAATTCTTACGCATATTTGTAGTAATGTGCTTAGGTTAAGGGTAACCATCTTTATGTGTTCTGTTATTTTCATTTAATTACCGGCGGCTAAAGAGGTCGCATTCAGAGTTCACCCAAATTAACGTTCCTCCTATATACGAGGTCCTTTGAAGGTAGAAATACTTATATTATTACCCGACTTCAATAATGGATGATTCAACTCAACAATATTTTTGATGTGTGTTATCGCATAACTTTTTATTGGATGAACCAGTTATGATGATTCCTTATTTATATGATAGCTAATACTTCTGAAGTGGTCAAGATCTAATGAGTAGTTTTTGAGTTATCCGTAATAACTTACTACTAAAAATTTAGTACATTATACTCGAAAATAAAATCGAATATACGTTTCAATTCATATCATTTCTTTTAACATGTTCACGCTTTTTCACATATGTAAAGTAGTGAGAAAAAACTTTATATCTTTTTTCCACTTTAAATTCAAAAAGTCTAATATACATACATACATACATACATAGCATTGCGTGCTGAGCGGTGAAACTTAACCCGCGCTTTCCCTTGTTACCAAGCCCAGGAAATGAAAAATTCTATTTCCTAGAGTGGGAATCGAACCCACAATCTGTTACGTTTACAGTTGCACGCTTGTGCCTCTACGCCACGACAGGCGTTAACATTTAAATATTGCAAAAAGCCATCGTAAATCAGGATAGGATAGCGTCAGGCATGGCAGGCATAAACATGGTTATGGATTCAATTCCCACTTAAGAGAATGATTATTTTTCAATTATTTTCAG
>JAKGSA010000791.1:209713-252090 GCA_033558755.1 Philaethria dido
TTATATAACTCGTTGAAATTTCATCGATTATAATTAAATTAACTTGCTGATATCGATAGCTGATAAATGTTTCAATTGATTAGTCGATGCTGGGTATTCAATTTCCACTAAATTCATATGCATAGATAAATGGTTTTTTATTCAGAAAAAAACGGCATACCTATTTTGATAAAGTATTTAAAATAAATGAAACAAATGGATGAGTGATGAAAGAATGATGAGAAAGATATATGAAGCAAAGGTGAGCGGTAAGAGAGGTAGGGGGAGACCTCGGTTGGCCTTCGAGAACACAGTATCAATGATACTGGAGGAAGGTCACGTAAAAAGCATGAGGACCCCTCGGAGGACATGCATGAAGAGGTCAATGACTGTGGACGAGGCGAAAGAGGTATGCAGGGACCGTAGCGTTTGGTGCTCCGTTCTCTCTGACTACACCGCTAGGGATAAAGCGTGAAGTTAAGTGAGTAAGTAAGAATTTAAATTAAAAACAAACGAATATAAAAATTGAGGCATTGTCGTTCAGTGGAACAATATCTACAGTACCACAAGATGGTTTTAAATTCAATTCCCGCGGCAAAGTATGATTCAATTATTTTCACAAACATTTTTTTTTTGCATTAGAATCTTTCTATGTACCTCGCTATAATTTGTGAGAAATGCGTAAAGATAAGTAGAGCAAGGAAGTAGAGTGTTTCGCTTTTATATACTACAATTTTAACAACAAAACATACACATAATTTATCATACATAAATAATCCAGTAACATAACTCGTCATTCTTTGCATTGTGAATCTAAAAACAGAATTATAAAAAATATATTTTTAAACAAATATTAATCTTTAGAATAGGCCTAAGGCCTTCGCGGCGTAGTGGGACAGCGTCTGACGGTACATGAGTAGTTTGGGTTCGATTTCAAATTTTCAAACTTAGTTCGATAATCTATGTTAAAATCATTTTCATTTCAATGACCTGGTAAGACAAAGCGTGGGTTTGAATTCCGCTACTTAACACGCAATGTCTCGAATTGGGGCCACGAGAGCGGAGTGTCTTGATACTAGGTTCACTCTACAATGCGGGATAAAATGTGATGCTGTCTTTTATTTCTTTTTGAAAATTTATTATATGAATTGAAACGCCTGTAATGAGAGAGACAAGCGTGCGACTGCAAGCGCGATAGGTTTTAGGTTCGATTCCCACTCCAGGAAATGGAATTTTTCATTTCCTGGGTTTGGTAACAAGGCAAAACACGGCGTTGAGTTTCGCCACTCAGCACGCAATGCCTCAATTCGGAAGAAAGTACGGAACGGAGTGTCTTAGCACTAGGTTCCCTCTGCCTACCCTGCTATATGCGGGATACAGTGTGAAGCTATGTAAGTATGTATGTAATTGAATCCACAACCATCAAGCTCAAAGTCTCCATTTCACAACAAGGTCAAAATTATCCGCCCTTTGTTTCTACAATGGGATTGCTCTACAATACTATACAATTTCATCGTTATTCAATCATATACCTTTTATTGTTGAAAACTAAAAATCTGCGATGCACAGTGCTTTGTAACGTAACAATTTTATTACACGAACAATGAAACAGTTGTAAAGTAAGACAATAGCGGAAAATTAAATGAATATGTACATATAAACGTATATGACTAACTTTTTTGCAATTGACTGATATTGTAGTAAAAGATTAGATATTTATGATCATCAGGTCAGAAAAAAAGCGCGGCGTTGAGATCCGTGATTAAAAGTAGAAAGTAAGGACTGGAAGTTCTCTCTGAGTACCCTAGCAGGGTAGCCTCAAAGTACTACGGGAAAATGCACAAACTTTAAATAAAGAAAACTTATATAAATGCCTAAGGATAAGTAACTTTGTTCCTTGTTATTTTTTCCAGCCTGTAAGTACGAGTTTGATATTTCTTCCGCTTCAATCACGCTTTCTTCCACATCCCGAAGTAGTCAGCGTGAACGTAATATCAAGACACTCCGTTCCCTATTTTTCACCCAGATTCATGACATTACGCGTTGAGTGGCGGAACTCAACGCCGTGCTTTGTTATATCAAAGCACAAAAATAAGAATAATATAAATATAATCATTCCCCTGAGTGAGAATCGAACCTAAAACCATTCGTATTTATGATGAAACGCATAACCCACTGTGCCACGATGGCTTCTTGTATAACTATGTATACATATTAACAATATATAAACCATATCAGTTACATTTAACACTATTAAAGCAAAGAGGATTTAATCACGATACGCTATACTATCTCAGCTAAATATTATGGAAAATTAGAATAATTCGATTACATCGAGAATGTATCGTTAGTGAGGTTTAACTGGTACATGGTAATATAGCAATGGATATGGCACATTATTGATATTATCGCAGCAGATAAGGAGAATTTTGGGGATATTATGGTTCGATGCTCATTCAAGAGAAACAATTAAATAAAATATGTTTTTTCCACATATTAGATTTAAAGACCTGAATGCCAAAACAATTTGTTCTTAATTTTCTATAGAAATAGAATAATAGAAAGAATTCAAATGTAATACTTCCCCCGAATGGGAATCGAACCCATGACCAATTGCTATTACTGTATTGAAAATAAAAAAGCACTAAAAAGTGAAATTATTATGGTGTACTCAAAAATTACACGTTAGCTGAACTAAATTCAAATGAGATCAGAAGCACTACTTATCAAAATTAGTTTAGTCAGTAGAAGATTATGTGGTTATGAAAAAATAGTACGGTCGCTCCTTTTTTAAGTTCTTTAAAAATTACACATAAATACATAGCTTCACGCTGTATATCGCATATAGCAGGGTAGGCAGAGGAAACCTAGTGTTAAGACACTCCGTTCCCCACTTTCCGCCGGATTGAGGCATTGCGTGCTGAGTGGCGGAACTTAACGCCTTAGCTTAAAAATTAAAATAATTCGATTACATCAAGAAAGTATCGTTAGTGAGGTTTAACTGGTACATAGAATAAGCGTAATGGATGTGGCATATTTTGAAGCTATCGTAGCACGGTTGGTAAATTTTGACGCGTTAGGGAAAAATAGTATTTTTTTAAAATGCGCGCCCACACCGTCATGAAAAACACTATGAACTTTAGTCAAAAATCAAAAATCAAAATAATTTTTATTCAAGTAGGCTATTACAAGCACTTTCGAATCCTCAATTTACAAATGTGTCAGTCGTGTCAGTCCTAACGGAAGCTACCACCGGCTCGGAAGGCAGTTGTATATGTGCTGTATGTATGTATAAAAGTTCAAAGGTTGCTTAGTAACGTAATCTATGTTTACTGTCAAATAATAAATAACGAAAATGGAAGAAATTTTTTCAGTAGTTTATTTAGTTTTATAGTTTTCTGGAATATTACATTAGATAGACAATATTTCATTTGTTTATTTATGTACAAATATTTTTTTTACAATATTTAAATGAAATTTATTTAACTAAAAAATGTGATGTATGAGAATTTTCTTTTGGATGCATTAAATATCGATTTTCTCTCATCAGCGTCGTTTCCTCAAAAATAGAGTAACGCGATGGATAACGTTTTTGCTTTAACTTCACGCTGTATCCCGCATATAGCGGGGTAGGCAGAGGGAACCAGAGAACCAAGTGTTAAGATACTACACTCTCTTTCAACATTTCCGTGCCCCACTTTACGTGAAATTGAGGCATTGCGTGTTGAGTGGCGGAACTCAACGCCGCGCTTTGCCTTGTTACCAAGCCCAAGAAATAAAAATACTAAATTTTACATTTCCTGGTGTGGGAATCGAACCCACAACCTGTCACGTTTACAGTCGCACGTTTGTGCCTCTGCGCCACGATAGGTGCTGAAATATTTTTAGAAAGATTTTTTTTTTATTACATACATAAGTACACACACCCCCTTTTTTTAATATCATAACATACATATATAAAACTAAATTTAAACAAATTATATATTAAATAATATTATTCAAAAAAGAATAATGTTGTGTAACATTAGTGGAAATTGTGATCTTCGAGCCGGAAGCTGGGTGAGAGCCAAACTGAGATAAATGACACGCCACTGTCTGCATAGAGAGGGGATCTACTTTGCGTTGACTATGATTGAATGCACTAGTAAATACTTTATTTGAACATTTTTTAAAATTATTTTTGAGTTTAGGGTAAATATAATGTTAAACAGAATAATTTGAATATTAATTTTCTATCAGTGAAACCATAGAGGCAAATTAGAACGGCGTCGGACTACAATCGCGATTGGTCGTGAGTTCGATTCCCATTCGGGTGAATGATTGTGTTTCAATTATTTTAATTTCTCCAGTATTGTAAGACAAAGTACGGCGTTGAGTTTCGCCACTTAACACGTAAAATTCCAAGTTTAACTTCTATCATGTATACATATTTTATGTTTAAAAAATAAACTATATGAAAGCAGCTTTACCCTTCATACCCTCATCGTTCTCCACCTTCATCTGAATTCAAGACATTGCAAGCTGAAATGGCGGAACTCAACGCCGCACTAAATCTTACCCGAGAAATGTTTTTTTTTTAATTAAAAAAAGAAAACCGCAACTTTACATTTTATTCCGTAAAGCAGGGTAGTCAGAGAGACCTTAGTGTTAAGACACTCCATTCCCCTCTTGCATCTGAATTTAAGACATTGCAAGTTGAAGTGGCGGAACTCAACGCCGCGCTAAGTCTTACCAGATTTTTTTAGCTTCACGCTGTATCCCGCATGTAGCAAAGTAGGCAGAGGGGACCTGAGAATCTAGTGTTAAGACACTCCGCTCTCTTTCCGTTTCCCGCTTACCAGATAGAAATCATATTCCAATAATATATCTTCATACATCACGTACAAAGCAAACAGTGTCTAATCACAACAGTGTGTTGGTTCGCTCTCTCATTATCCGGTAATCATTTAGCAGAACAGAAATATGGGGGCTTTAATTATACGTGATTTAATGCAAACTGTTGCCATCAACATTTCCAATTTTCCTACGATCGTTACGTTTCGATGTAACGTATAAGCGCTTAAATTCATCATGTTTAACCGATTTCAAAACAAGGAAGACGTTTTCAATTCGATTATTTTTTATATATTTTTTTTAATGCCGAATTGAGGCATTGTGTGCTGAATGGCGGAACTCAACCCCGCGCTTTACCTTGTTACCAAACCCAGGAAATGAAAAATTCTATTTCCTGGAGTGGAATTCGAACCTACAACCTGTCGCGTTTACAGTCGCACGCTTGTGTCTCTGCGCCGTTAGGCTCTAGGCGTTACAATAATGAAAAGATAAAAAGATAAAGATTGTTTGGTGGTAGGAGGTTCGTCCTCCGTCTGGCTCGCGACCACTATCATGTCAAAGACGAACCGCCAAATATCTTATGATGTGTTCCGGTTCGATGGCATGTAAGCCAGGCTTTCCTCTTTCCCACCTATCCTTTCCCCAAAATCTGGTAGTTCCGATAGCGGACTACTACATCCTCCCCTTCTATCTGTATCCTCTAGGTTGGCAACGCATCTAGAACATCTCTGGTGTTGTAGATGGTCATGGTCAAAGGTAGCCACTTACCATCAGGTGGTTCTTTTGCTCGTTTGCCATCCGTTATCCATTAAAAAAAAAAAATAATAATAATATATAAATATATAATACTTGCGTTTTTGAGTGACTGACAGACAACATGTAGACGAAACTATTGGCCATAGATATGTTAAATTATACATATAAACTTTCTGGGAGTGTATGGAGCACTAAGGGAGGATTCGGAATTCAGAAAAACGAGAAAAAACGGAATTTTAAGTTTTACCAACTTCAGAAAAAGAGGAAGGTTTTCACTTCAACTGTATCTTTTTAGAGGACTTCAGGTTCTCCATTCGAATGTATTATTTTATATGTGTTAGCGCAAAACTTTTTACTGGATGAAATAATTTTTATAATTCTTTTACCTAGCTATTATAGAGATAGCTAATGCTTCTGGTGTACTCCCATTAAAATCTAGCTAAGATTTTATGATTAGTTTTTGAGTTATTCGTAATAATTTCACTTTATTTGAAGTCAGCTTTCTTTTTTGTTAAAATTTCAATTACAGTCAATGCAAACGAAGTCGCGGGATACAGCTAGTTATATACATATATAAGATAGATGTCCCCATTCCGCGTCGCGATGCGAACATCTTAATAATTTGAGAGACATTGTTAACAGTATGTCTTTTTCATTTCCTCCTACGTTTTGTGTTTTCTTATTAAAATACTTTGTTTTGTGCGACAGTTGTGTTTTATTTAAATTCTTTGTAATAAGGGTGTAGTGATAAATTATTTAGGGGAGTGATGGAACTCGCTTTTAGAAAAAACAGAAGAGATACTATGAGTGATATTTATTACTATACTGCTACTATACTTCACGCTGTATACCGCATATAGCAGGGTAGGCAGAGGGAACCTAGTGATAAGACACTCCGTTCCCCACTTTCCGCCGAATTGCTGCATTGCGTGCTGAGTGGCGGAACTCAACGCCACGCTTTGCCTTGTTACCAAACCCAGGAAATTAAAAATTCCATTTCCTGGAGTGGGGATCGAACCCACATCCTGTCGCGTTTACAGTCGCACGCTTGTGCCTCTGCGTCAAGTTTCCTCTGTTTACCCTGCTATAAGCGGGGTACAGCGTAAATCTATGTATGTATTTTATTCGAGTTTTGTATATATGATAATTGTGTGATTATTTTGTCGTTGGAATTGTAATGATAAAATATTATACTTTCTTACTCCACTACAGAGTACTACTACACTTCTTTTGTAGTTTTACGCATACTTCACGTATGCCAGGGTAAATAGAGATAACGTAGTTTCATATCATATATACAAAGCTAGAAACAGTATTTTTTTTTTAACTTCACGCTGTATCCCGCATATAGCGGAGTAGGGAGATGGAACCAGAGAACTTAGTGTTAAGACACTCCATTCTCTTTCAACAATTCCGTCCACTTTCCGCCAAATTGAGGCATTGCGTGTTGAGTGGCGGAATTCAAACAGTAAATAACACACATAATTATAAAGAAGCAATACAAATAAAGCAGGCTATAAAAGCTAGTTATGTGTTATATATTTGAAATGTGCTAGTTAAGTCATTCCATTTGGTACCCCATGTGGTACCCATCAATGATTTTTTTTATTTTATTCATGACGTAATTGCCTCTAGAGGGCGTCATATTGAATTAAAAGTGACGTCACATATCTTATAATACTTGGAGTATCAATATCTATCTAACGTCACCTTAGTTAAATAATTCGGTCCAGGGGTTTGGAAGATATGAGGTAATCAAGAATATTACAAACATAGATGATACGCGCGAAAAACATAACACTCCTCTGACAGTCGGGTAAAAAAGAAAAAAATGTAACATCATGTAATTTCAAACCAAGTCTATACTAAATTCATCGATATTAATAAACTTCTTTATTACTTGACAATAATGTATACAAATTCATAATGTAATCTCGAATAATTTATATCAATTTTTTACTCGCTCACATGATTCGACTTTTTCCCCCATTTTCTTGGCAGACATGCAAATACATCAATCTTTATTTAGTAATGGGTAAATATGTTTTTAAAAAAACCTTTTTTTTATTTTTACGAAATTTTGTGATTAGGTAGTGCTAAGTCACTATATTCTCCACTCTCCGCCTTAAATTTTTACGTTCAATTTTTTTTACAATTCTGCATTAATCATCACCATAAAAATTATCCTATATATTGCTTTTGGCTTTACCCTATCATAACTTATTCATTTTTATTATTACTCATAACTAATTAAAGTAATATGACGGTGTCAATTTTTTGTTTTCCCTATGAGAACTGCATTGAAAACTAAAGCAACAAACAAAAATACAGATACAAACAAATCTAATAAGTAATTTTATTTCGTTACTATTATCGTATTTACCAACCCAATTAATATTTTTGTATGTTTTTTATATACCATATATATTTTTATACAACTTTCATATCGATAACAACACTATACTTGATACGCAATGCCTTAATTTCCAGCAGAAAATTGAATACGGAGTGTCTTGAAACTCTCTCTCTCTCTGTCTATCTCTCTCACTAACTACCTTGGTATATAGGAAAAAAAGGAAAATTACTCCAGATTACAACCAAAAATTACTAAAAAATTGCATATTTGTATACAAATGAAAAAAAAATGTTTTAACAACATTCACAAAAGCTTCTTTAAAGCTTAATTTGACTCTTCTGAAATTACAGAGCGGACGTTACAGTGTTTTATGTCAAAGACCTTACCTTGCGACTACTGAAATGAATGGGACTCTTATACAATCTATTAACCCTTTCAAAGTAATTTTGAAATTAATTGATGATTGAATTGTTGGATATCATGGTTGTGGGTTCGATTCCCGGTTGGGGGAATGTATCACACCTATCGTAGCTTTTCGCTTTATACTTTATAGAAAGGTAAGGAAAGATAACCTAGTGTTGTGTCTCGTCCTCTACTTTCTGCTTGAATTACATTAGGTATGTGTTGAGTATTGGAAGTCAATGCCGCGCTTCGTCTTACCAGAGCGAGGAAATTAAAATTATTTGATTATAAGCATTACTTCTAGTGGGATTCGAACCCACAATCAATCACCTTTACAATCAGACACTGTCCCACTGCACCACGATGGCCTCTAATTAATATTTTCATGAGTCATAATCCAGCTTTCTCTTAAAAAAAAAAATATTACAAAGCTAATATCTGGACCACATACAAATCTAAAGATATGGAAAACGGAGAACGGAGTGTCTTAACCACATTTACTTTACAAAAAATATATATTTAATAATACAGAAAAAGAAGAAACCGACTATAAAGAAAATGTAATAAAAAGTGCAATTTTTACGAAACACTCAAAAACTACTCATGAAATCTTAATTAAAGTTAAATGGTGGTCCCATTTAAATATCAAAAGCACAAATCATCATATAAAAAAAAATAGCTTCGCGCTGTATCCCGCATATAGCAGGGTAGGCAGAGGAAACCTGAGAACCTAGTGTTAAGACACTCCGTTCCCCTCTTTTGACCGTATTGAGACATTGCGTGCTGATTAGCGGAACTTAACGCCGCACTTTGCCTTATTACCAAACCCAGGAAATAAAAACTTTTACATGTCATGGAGTTGAAATGGAACCCACAACCTGTCGCGCTTACAGCCGCACGCTTGTGCCTCTGCGCCACGACAGGCGTTAAAAAAAAATATTCTTTTTTAAGTTGGTAAAAAATTTAAGAGAAAATCGTAATACAAATCGTGAGGCAAGTCCCTAAGTTACAAAATTTGGGCGCGTCGATTCGAATTTGTCAATTCTGTCGCGAACGCTAATGTATTCTTAAAGTTTTGTGGAACTCATCGGGCGGTCTCTAAGGACGACGTAATGGAAATAAGTTTGTATTCGCCTGTATTGGGACTGTTGGGTTTTCTTGTTTTGTCCATTATTTTATTTATAACTGTATAATGTATATTTTTACTTATTGGTTGCAGGTTCGATTCTCACTGGAAGGCTTTTTTTTGTTATCGTCCAGTAAAACAAATGCAGCGTTGAGCTTCGCCTCTTAACGCTCAATGTTTTGAATTTGATCAGAAAGTGGAGAACGAAGTGTTTTAACACTGGGTCCTCTCTGACTACTTTGTTATGCGGAAATAAAATAAACGCGATAAGTTGTGCGATCAATTCCCACTCCAGAAAATGAAAATATTAAATAGTTATAGTAAATAATATTTGGTATTTACATTTCCACGCTCTGGAACAAGGCAAAACACAACGCTGAGTTTCGACGCTCAACACGCAATGCGTCAATTCGGCGGATTTGGGGAACGGGAATGCTAGTAAAATGGAGTATCTTAACACTAGGATCTCAAATTCCTTCTGCCTACCCTACTATGTGCGAGATATAGCGTGAACCTGGCCCTTGGCTATTAAACATGTTTTCAATGATGTTACATGAGGAACTCAGAACGGAGATAGGTCTGTAATTATTGACAGATTCATTCATCCTTGGAAATTGAATGAATAACAAAACTGAAGTAACTTACAGGATAGGATAAGTAATTTTTTTTTTAATACCCTCGTAGTTGCAAAATGCAAAAATTAAAATAATCACCGAGCTGAACTAAACTGAACTGCTTCATTTTACGAGCATGAAGTAATCTAACAGCTGTTTACAAAAGTTAATATCTGTGATTTGAGAAAAAACCATGGAAGAAAATATATTCATCCTACAGTATGTGCAATGAGCATCACTGTACAAAACAGACGATAAATTTAGGTTGACACTTTTTTTTTTCTATATTAAAATAAATACGATACACTTCACCCAATACAATATATTCATCAATATACAAGTGAATCCAATGTTAGAAAACTTTACTTTTTAGTTCCATTCAAGTCTTCACCGCACCGAAAATTTAGGTCAAATCAAATAAAATCTATATATATAAAACGCATGTGTTATTGAGTGACTGACAGACAACGTACACGTGAGACTACTGCCCATAGAAAGCTGAAATGGCTAAGTTCCTTGGGGAGTGTAGGGGAGCACTGAGAGAGGATTTCTTGAAAATCCTGTGAAAACAGGAAAAACTGGAATTGCACGTTTAATAAGCCCAAAGTCAAACAATTTTATTTACAATAAAAAGTTATATGGTTCATTTCTTGGTCGTCAAATAATTTACCAGTTCACTAAATTTTATGCCTCGGACCTGATAAGAACTGGCGCAAAAACACAGCAGTACTTTTTTTAATTGGTGGTAGGAGGTTCGTCCTCCGTCTGGCTCGCGACCACTATCATGTCAAAGACGAACCGCCAAATATCTTATGATGTGTTCCGGTTCGATGGCATGTAAGCCAGGCTTTCCTCTTTCCCACCTATCCTTTCCCCAAAATCTGGTAGTTCCGATAGCGGACTACTACATTGTCCTCCCCTTCTTTCTGTATCCTCTAGGTTGGCAACGCATCTAGAACATCTCTGGTGTTGTAGATGGTCATGGGCAAAGGTAGCCACTTACCATCAGGTGGTCCTTTTGCTCGTTTGCCATCCGTTATCCATTAAAAAAAAAAAATAATAATAATTAGTCTTTACAATTATTTATTAGTGACAATGATACCTTTGAAGTAGACTGGAGTGATCATTTCATTCCCAAGACGTGTTATCATTTATAAAATCATTAAATAAGTAATAATCTTTAACACAGAAATGTTTTTTCACATTTTTTTTAAAATTATGATATACAACATTTTTGGACGTTTTCTGGGATCCTATTTTAACACCATACCAGACGAGTTACAGACGCGGCAAATTTAAGCGTATTTCTTGTATTAATATTATATACTTCGCCAATTTTGTCCATGCAAACAAAGTCGTAGGATAGACTTAGTTTGTTTAAAAACAAACAGAATCGACTACTTTGAACTTAGAACGAGAAAAATAATGTTATTTCACTGATAACAATCGATAACGAACATATTTTCATATTAAGAGTACTGGCTTTTGTTCGATACACTTTGATGGTCCTCCAGTGTTGCCATTGTCATTATTTCTATAGGAATATTGTTACGGGAAGGAACAATGTTTGATAAATCATTAAAAATAATTGTTTGTATTGTTTTGTTTTCACTATTTAGTTGTTCGATGAATGTAATATAAATATATATTTGTTTATTAGTTTATTTATTGAGTGCGTTTGATAGTTTTGTTTGGACATAGAATGTTTTTGTTCTAGATTTGGTTAATATTGTTTAAAAAAAGTTATAGGTCATCGTGGTGTTGAGTGTCTGTGAATACGATTCGTTGTAGATTCGATTCCTACTTAGAGGAATGAGTATATATTTTTTTTTTCATTTTTCTGCTATATGTGAAAGTGTAAAATATCATTATGAGTAGTTGAGAATAATTAAGTATATTGTTTTAAAATAAAAAATGAGTTAGCTCAAAGTCCTTTTCTATTTTGAAAGTATATAACTAAGTGACAGAACCCAGTATATTACTACAAATAATACTACAAGAAGCGTTTAAAATATATCACTCGGTGTACCACAAGGTACTATGCAAGGACCTATTTTCTTCCTAATCTATATAAATGAGTTATGTAAGTTATAATAGTTCATTTCTTTAATTACGCCTCGAACGTGCCAGTTGAGTACAAATCACTTCTCAAAGGCTACGTTGTATGGAGAACACAGCAAGCCACAAATTCCCAATTATAAAATTGATGTCTTTGCTGACACTTCTGTTTGTTTATGGATGCACATAGTCACATAGCATGGCGAGTATGGACTACCTTTTAAAATGAATTGGTTGTCTTATTACGGCCTAACTTTAAATATTGAAAAAAAAAAACACAATTTAACACTTTTGGTCACAAATCCCTCTCACAAGATTTTTATCATTGCACAAGATAAGAACTATGATTATTATCAGATTATTCGTTCACATACAATAAGAAACGACCTTTTAAAATGAAATTCTAAAAGTTTAAGGTCCAAAAAGTATGAAAACACAATTAAAAAAAATGAAGTACATAAAACTTTCAGATTAATAACTGAAACCAGCTTCATAATTTATATCGCTTAGCGGGGCATTCTGAGAAAACTTAGTGTCAAAACTCTCCCCTTGCAGCTTTCCACTCGAATTTTAACACAATGTATGTTGAGTGACAGAACTGAACGTCGCGTTTTATCTTACTAAACACAACCAATCACGCTTACAGACACTAAAATCTAACAGCTAAAAGTTCAAAAAAGCATAAAAAGCCAATTAAAAAAAAAGAAGCAAAGTACATATAAAATAAAACGCAACAACTGATACTCATAGGGTCTTTCAGCTTATTAATTAGAGCCTCGCTCTCATAATTGCCTCAAAGTTCTGTTAATTACTTTTAAAAATGGGAGAGGCAATTTTATCTACATTTTTGCTTCCACTTCCACTCAAATTTTGTTCGCATTAACTTATTACGGGATTCAGTTTTTAGACTCGTTACGGCGTTTGAAGGATCACCCTTTAATGGGTATTTTCATATTGTAATTATGAAAACTATTTCTAACCGACTTCGTAAAAGGAGGTTCTGAATTCGATTATATTTTTTTGTTAACAAAGTTTTTACTGGATGAAGCAATTTTGATGATTCTTTTCTAATGTGATAGCTACTGCTTCTGATGTGGTTCTATTTTTAAATTTAGAAAAAACTATTATTCAATTTTAAATAATATCATCACTTATAAGGTAACTAATGAACTCTATATATATATTAAATATTTGAAAGTATCCAAACTGTAACTCTTTATTTCTTTACATGTTGTTATATTAAGTTACTTTTGCTGATTTGGTTTTAATTCATTTGGTCTTAATTATATATCTGAATTAGTCTAAAATTTTCTTGCCAAGACAAAGTGTGGCATTGAGTTCAATTATTCAACATACAAAACTACAAATTCGGTTGAATATTGCGAACGAAGTGTTTTAGCACTAGGTCTCCCAGTATATTGCTATATGCTGGAGATGCTTTTTGTAAAAAACAGCTAAAATTTTGCGTAGATATTACTTTTAAGTAAAATTTGAACCCCCATGCGATACAGACAGAATTCTTTTTTTTTTTTATTTCACGCTGTATCCCGTATATAGCAGGGTAGACAGAGGTAACCTGAGAACCTAGTGTTAAGACACTCCTTTCTCTTACAACAATTCCGTCCACTTTCCGCCAAATTGAGGCATTGCGTATTAAGTGGCGGAACTCAACGCCACGCTTTGCCTTGTTACCAAACCCAGGAAATGAAAATACTAACATTTCCTGGAGTGGGAATCGAACCCACAACCTGCCGTGTTTACAGTCGCACGCTTGTGCCTCTGCGCCACGACAGGCGCTTTATTTATTTATTTATTATTTATAATTAAAAAATTAACCTCAAAAAGCCAAAAAACCACCACAAAATAATAAACTATGATAATACCAATAAAAGCTGCTATCTATCTCAATAAAAACGCCAATCATCGCAATGAGTTTACAAAAAAAACGTTTGAATAACGACAATCAATACACATAGATTTAGGGATATTGCTAAAAAACGGGTAAAAAGGGTCCTATGTTTTATCCAGTTTACGAGGTCCGTACGCGATGAACAGAACTTTTTACGTATTCACGATAACAAACTAGCTATTTCTGTTTTGCATTGGGTCTGGTCCCTGATTCCGCTGTTCTGAGGAAGGGTATTGGAATGTAGATTTTTGGAGTCGGTAAGATTTCAAATGTTAAAAAGATTGGGTAACGGAAATGAAAAAAGAGAACGGAGTGTCTTGAATATTAGGTTCCCTGCTTCCCTCTGGCTACCCAGCTATGTGATATGTGTACAGCGTGAAGCTAAAAGAAATTGGTCTATTTAAATAAATAACAACTTTTTCTTATTTACGGTTTTTATCCTGCATTGCAGAGTAGGTAGAGGGATCCGATATCCGTTTTACGCCTGAAATCTAGAGATCATAGAAACTCAACGCCATGTTTTGTCTCTAGCAGGATAATGAAATTATCAATTACCCCCTCTGAGCAGGAATCGAAGTCACAACTATCGTGTTTAAATACTTTGCTCTACTACGCCACGATGGCCACAATTTGCTGTATTTTATTATGTAGATAGGGAACTTAAGAATATATTACTCAAACTTCCGTTTTTCAATCATTTACAATATATTTTTATACTGGACAATCGGAATCTGTATTATATTTTTTAATCTAATTTTTAATTTAACGCCTACCATGGCGCAGAGGTACAAGCGTGCGACTATAAGCGCGACAGGTTGGGGGTTCGATTCCCACTCCAGGAAATGTTACTTTTTAGGCAGGCAAAGCGTGGCGTTGAGTTCCGCCACTCAACACGCAATGCCTCAATTTGGCGGAAAGTGGGGAACAGAATTGTTGTAAGCGAACGGAGTGTCTTAACACTAGGTTCTCAGGTTCCCTCTGCCTACTCTGCTATATGCGGGATACAGCGTAAAGTTTAAAAAAAAATCTTATCAGATTAGGGAACATAATAAATGTGTTGTTTTATATTTTATGCAATTCAAGTTAAATATTTAATAAGGAGAGAGTTGACCATTGACCAACGTTATTGAAACCTCCTACACTCTTTGGACAAAAAATGCCTTTATTCTTGGAAGAAAAATTCTATTTATGTATGACTATTTTAATTATTTGTACACATTCCATGTAAGGTTGTGGGGCTTAACGCTGGTTACAGAATAGTCACAAAGACTTTCTTCGAAGAGGATTTTTTAGATGAGATATGGTAGAAATGTACTATATATTTTTAACTGACTTTAGTAAAGGAGAATGTTATCAATTGATTTTTTTTATATTATAACTAGTGTTTTTGATGTGGTTCCATTCAAATTTAATTAATATACATATGACGAATAGTTTTTGAGTAATTCGTAATAATTTTAGTGCATTTTCTTAACACATTCGCGATTTAAAATTCTCGTGACGTGATTTAAAATTCTATTCTGGTTTGCGCTGACGTGAATTCACGTCACTTCAAATGATTATATTATATTTTCAATATCGATACTTAAAAATAAATTTTAAACTTTTTATCCTTTTACAAGTTTGCGGCAACCAGCTTCATAATTTTATTATATTTGTCGGTACTCAGAATTAGACGTGAAAATTAACCGGGTTCGAATGTGTTAATTTTATACATACATATATAGCTTCATGCTGTATCCCGCATATAGCAGGGTAGGCAGAGGGAACCTAGTGTTAAAACACTCCGTTCCTCCCTTTCCGCCGAATTCAAGCGATGCGTGCTGAATGGCGGAACTCAACGCCGCGCTTTGCCTTGTTACCAAGCCCAAGAAATGAAAAATTCTATTTCCTGGAGACCTACAACCTGTCGCACGCTTGTGCCTCTGCGCCACGACAGACGTTTATTTTATTGAAAGAGATATAATTTTTGTAACAAAATTACATCACAACAAAAATATAAAGTAAATCTATAAATACCATAATAAGACAGGAAGCTATTTTCTATACAGTAGTAAGAAGGAAAACCTCGAATAGAATTCAATACCGTGCCTCACTAGGCAATAATTCGGTCCGATTCAAAGAAACCCCTGCTAATTGAGCTGCTCTGACCGCCTTCGGTAATTAGGCGTCTTGCGATAAAATTCCAGAGAACATAACGCTAATAGACAATAAGAATAATTTGTTTAATTATTTATATTTTGAAGGTTTTGGAGCGAAGGAAAGGAAAATTATGGTAGGAAAATATAATAGTCGCTTGTTGTATTTGTTATGTATCGTTATTGTATCGGTAATGTATCGACAATGTAGAGTAAATAATAAATCGTAGAAATGCTTAAATTGACTTTGGCAAGTTGATTCAGCTTAGGTTATTTTGGGGAACGGAAATGTTGAAAGAGAACGGTGTCTTAATACTAGGTTCTCTGGTTCCCTTTGCCTACCCCGCTATATGCGGGATACAGCGTGAAGTTAAAAAAAAAGGTTATTTTGGCGTTGAGTTCCGCCACTCAGCACGCAATACCTCATTTTGGCGAATAGTAGGAAACGGAGTGTTTTAGCACTAGGTTCCCTCTGCCTACCCTGCAGATTAAAAAAAAGGTATTTTTTTTCAGCTTCACGCTTTATTCCGCATAGGGTAGATAGAGAGGACCTAGTATCATGATACTCCGTTCTCTAATATAGTTTATAGAAGCAAATATCAAGTTAATATAAATGCATGAAATACAATTTTACTTTCATACAAAAATATAACCACGTACTTATCTTCTTGTTAAATTTCCAAAAATCATAAAACACCCGTTAAATAACTTCAATATACTCTTTAATGTCTCACAAAAGTTAATGAATTAAGGGATCCCTCCTTCCTTTAAGGGTCGAATTTTCTAAAATACATGCTTAACTCATGTCCGCTATATGTTAAATACTCCATGTCCTATAAACCTTCTTGCCAAATTTCATGTTCATAGGTAGTTTTATAAATAACATTTAACAGTGTTATAAAATTTATATAAGTAAATAGTTTTGTTAGGTGGTAGGAGGTTCGTCCTCCGACTGGCTCGCGACCACTATCATGTCAAAGACGAACCGCCAAATATCTAATGATGTGTTCCGGTTCGATGGCATGTAAGCCAGATTTTCCCCTTTCCCACCCATCCTTTCCCCAAAATGTGGTGGTTCCGATAGTGGACTACTACATTGTCCCCCCTTCCATCAGTATCCTCTAGGTTGGCAACGCATCTACAACATCTCCGGTGTTGTAGATGTCTATGGGCGAAGGTAACCACTTACCATCAGGTGGTCCTTCTGCTCGTTTGCCGTCCGTTATCAATAAAAAAAAAAAAAAAATTATCATAAAGTTAACTAAACTTCGTCTTTGTCCGAATCATATGTGAACCTCGAACTATAGCTATATATAATTCCGTCCTCCGTTTTCATACAAATGCGTGCATATATTTTACTGTACCAGAAATATATAAGGATTGTAACAATACAATACAAGTGTTACCACAGAAACGACGTGGGACAGAGTCACTGAAAACGTGATGATTGTGAGTTCAGTGCTAGCTCGAGGGATACATTGTATTAGAAGTTACTTTAATTTCCTCTATTTTTGTGAAAAACGCGTTAAGTTCCATCACTCATCATGCAACGTTTCTAATTCGAACCAAAGAAGACGTCCGAGTCGTCGAAGTGACGTGACACTAGATTCTCTCTATTACCAAAGTGTGAATCTGAATCGATAGTTTATTTGGCTTTATTCAACATACAAACATAGCTCATAGCTTCACACTGTATCCCGCATACAGCAGGGTAGGCAGAGGGAACCTAGTGTTAAGACACTCCGTTCCCCACTTAGTTACGTTTTTTTTATTTCACTTTATTCAAATTCTACTTAATTTAAAATTTCATACAAGTTTTTTAATTATATGATTGTTAACTCATCCATACACTTTATTATAGAGAAATAATCATAAAACAAATATTATTTTACGTCATTAATTGGTGAAACATTAATTTTATTGATGACATTGATTGTGAATGTGGAGTATAACTGGTAGCAATTTATGAGTTTACCAATTAATTTTCAATGAATACGATTTCACGTAATTTGTGTATAACGACAAATATTTGTGTGTATAATTAATATATATGATCATATGCGTATATTTTCATGCTCTTTCTCATATAATCATAGAGAATGTAGAGTTAAGACACTCCATTGTCTACTTTCTGCCCAAAATTGAATTAGTATAAAATAGTATAGTAAGTGGTGGAACACTATCTTGTTCTATGCCTTACTATTATACATTACATATTTTTCTATGCTCTAATAAAAATAAATACAATTTAAGTATTATGATTTCCCCCGAGTTGGAGTTGAACCTAACTGGTTTAGTTAACAAGGCCAAGTGCGGCGTTGAGTTCCGCCACTCAGCACGCAATGCCTCAATTCGGTGGAAAGTGGGGAACGAAAATGTTAAAAGAACGGAGTGTCTTAGAGTTAAGACACTCCGTTCTCTTTGGACATTTCCGTTCTCTTCGAAGAGAAGAGAAGATCATCTTAATATTTAGTGATTGAGGGTATATACAAAACTTTGCAAAGTGGGAATCAAACTCAGAACCATTACACAGCGTAATATGCTTCTAAAATGCACTCTATAGGCTCCGGCATCTAAGTAATATAAATGGTCATATGAAATTTTATAGCTCTCAAGAATATAAGCTTAAATGTACATACATAAATTGTCATAAATCTTTTATGAGGTCTGATATTTGCCATTAAAGGTTTTATTTATTTCGACACTTAATTTACATTACTGTAAACATTGTTGGTTGTGTGTTAACTGCCACTCAGGGACGGCGTTTAGTTCCGCCATTCGATACACAATGTCTTAAATTCAAGCGATAAGCGGAGAACGGAGTGTCTTAGCACTAAGCTCATTCTGCCTACACTATTAATGCAGGAAAAGAGCGAGAACACATTTATTAAATATATTTTCCATTTGTTTCAGATTGTCTTCACCTTCAACTGTACCGAGATCCAAAAGACCGTTACAAGAAAGGACAAACTAAAGCATCACTCTCCCTTCAACACTTCCTTGGTTTCGAATCAGGATTTACTCTGGACAAGGAATCCAATACCATCGCAATAATTTGCCAAGACGTGACAGTTGTTCTTGCATTTGAAACAAGAGAAAGGCTGATAGCTTGGCAAGTGAAAGTTGGAGGACAATTGGGAACTTCTAAGGAATTCCTGGTGATGATTGGCGGTGGAGGGTCAAAGAAACTACCAGCTGGTCCTGCTCGTCTTCATATTCAAGGAAGAAGGTTCGCTCTTACTAGTGGAGTGCCGCCTAGAGTACTTGGATTGTGGGAATTGGCACATTTGAGGTGAGATTTTGTGTATGGATATTTAACTTTTTTGCCACTTAATTTAATATATTTCAAACGTAGTATTAAAGACTGTAAATAAGTTTGGATGTGGGTTCGATTCCTAATCGGAACAATCATTATGTTTAGATTATTTTCAATCCCGTGTTTTGGTAAGACAAATCCTGGCACTGAGTTAATTAATATACATGCAATGCCACGATTCTGGGAAATATATGATGAATAGAGTATCTTGACACTTGCTTCTCTCTGGCTAAATATTTTCTATGTATTCACCATGGAGGAATATGCGACAAAATAAACATAATAGCTTACAAACAAACAACAATACTTGTTTTTCACAACTAAACCGTTATCACAAATAAAACTTAAGTTTTCGCAGTAAATAAATATTCGACCATAAAACTCTTGGCTCGCAGTCACAGAACATAGTCAATAAAACTCGATCATTTCACGGTCGGATCATAAACGTTCATATGGTTTATGCAGTCTGGCCGCAGAGTTAATGGCACCAACTTCCGTCGCGGCAGCCATTTTATGTACCGCCGCCATTTTGTTGACTGCTCCGGTTGTGTGACTTGGCACTATTGATGTGACTTCAAGCTTAGTTTATAACAATGTGTAATAAATTTGCATGGATATTGCTAGATACATGTTAGTTATTTTAGTATATAGTAATATACTTTGATGTTGGTATTTGTAGATTAAAGTACTGAAAGGAGTGTTTATTTTTTTAATATAGATATTTCTAAAGTCTTAACTCGTTGTAGTTTTGCTAAATAAGTGGAAAGTAGACTATGAAATGACTTAGTGTTACATTGTTTTTATTTCAAAAAAAAGTCATTTCCTTGTAAAAAGTTATTTTTTTCACGTATCTATATTGAGCAAAATAGTCAGAGAGAAGGGAACGGAGGTGGCGAAATCTAACAACACGGTTCGTCTTTTTAGATCGGAGAAAAGAAACCTATTGAAATATAATCATTTCCCAAAATGCGAATTGAACCCACAACCATGGTTACAGTCAGTCGCGGTCCCACTGCGATACGATGTTCTCCACATTTATTGGTATATTTATATAAAACATCTTGAAGTAACTAAAAACCGTTTTATTCACAAAATTGTGATAACGCCAGTAACCCACATTGCTCGATCATTTTTCACGCGCCTAACAAACCGTGACGTCGTAATTTTAAAAATATTTGCATCAGCTTCGGAAGTTGGCAAGTCATAGGAACCGACATCCTGATGGAATAAATGGAACTTTTTGTATTTTATATGGAGCTTTCATATCAATTTATCATTATATTAATATGTGAAGAAAAAATACGCCGGTCGTGGCACAAGCGTGTGACTGTAAACGCGACAGGTTGTGGGTTTGATTCCCACTTCAGAAAATCTAAAAGATTAGTATTTTCATTTCCTGGGTTTGATAACAATGCAAAGCACGGCGTTGAGTTCCGCCATTGCGCACGCAATGCCTCAATTCGGCGATAAATAGAGAACAGAATTATTAAAAAAGAACGGAGTGTCCTTAACATTAGGTTGTCAGGCTCCCTCTGCCTACCCTTCTACGTGCAGTATATACCGTGAAGCTAAAAAAATATATGAACTGTAATATGTACTAACATATATTACAGGAATACCAAAATAACATTTAAAACAGAACTAACCAGTAAAACTTTATTACGACACGGCTGGTAGAATTGCAGATGCAAATGCGGTTGATAACTCATACATTGTCTCTTAGTTCTAATACTCGTAGATATGTGAGAGCTTTGTACATACTGTTTTATTTGTTTAATTATATTTAACTTGATTATTTATATTAATGAAGACAATGGTGGAGTAGTAGGACGTCTGACTGTAAACGCGATTGATTGTAGGTTCGATTCTCATTTGGGGGATGATTACATACATAGCTTTACGCTGTATCCCGCACAAAGCAGAGTAGGCGCAGGAAACCTAGTGTTAAGACACTCCGTTCCCCACTTTCCCCCTGAGTGGCGGAACTCAACGCCGCGCTTTGCCTTGTTACCAAACCCAGGAAATGAAAAATTTAATTTCCTGGAGTGGAGTGGTCATGATTATATTTTCATTTTTTCCGCTCTGATAGGATAAAGTGCGGCGTGGAGTGTCTTGACACTAGGTTCTCTTCAACGGACCTGCTAAGAAGGATATTTATTCCGTGAAGTCGGTTTTTTAAATAGCATTAATTTAACTACACACATACTTTGATATATTTTTAACAGTGACATTCAATATTAAACATACTCTGAGGTTAACTTCATTAAGAATGAATCCCAAATATGAATAATGATTAAATATTTCAATAGTTTTAATGTTTTTCTCTTTTACGAATTATTGATAATTCCGATCTGACCACGAGTTAACTGCTCATAACCACAAAATATTTATATAGAGAGTTATATTAAAACATTATATTTGTTTCACGCTTTAGGTCACATGGTAAGATGTTTGCCGAGTGGCGGAACTTAACGCCGTTCTTTTTCTTAGCATTTTTTTTAGCATTCCGCTGTAGGCAGAGAGAACCTGAGAACCCAGTGCTAAGACACTCCGATCCCCACTTTTCATAATATACTTAAAAAAGAAAATTTAAGGACACACCGTTCTACAATTTTACATATCCTATTTTGTATTATAATACAAATAATGAAAGATTTGTGTAAGTAATATTTATTTTTATTTCAAAGGCGTTACGGCGTAGTGGAAGGCAGATTTTGCTTCGAGGGAGGCTCACACTGTGGGAAGGGTGAAGGACTGCATATGCTAATAACCGATCAAGCTCAGGACATAACAGACGCTTTCGATCAAGCTGCCCAAGGGAATATCCAGCCGAGAACGCCGAGAAGCACTGGTAAATATTGCTTATTAAAAATCATTGGTGTATAACAATTATTTACTCTTCAAATATATTATGAATATTTATAATTTTCCAATCCCAGCTCATATTCACGTTATCGAGAGGTTTTTTCGCTCCAAATGCCAACCAGGCCTCTAAATCTGATATTGGTAGACTTCGTTTTATAAATATTAAAACTTTAGTTATAAATTACTTTTCTATTATATATTTTGGATTATTACTATATAAAAATTTGTTACTTTTCAAATCGCTTATCATATAAGAAAAACAATTTGTTTCAGGAACTGAACGCAGGTTCAAATCTCGACCAAACACACGCTTGTCAGATTTTAATTCAGGTGATCAATCTTTGCCTGACACTGCCAGCGCATTGTACGAAGAAAACTATTTTGGTGAAGACTGTGGAGAAGTTTCTCCTTTTTGGCCTTCAGCAGAGAGACGACAGTTTGATGAGAATGAGTACAGATCCGCAACTGAAATGGGAGTAAAGCCTCCATGGAGTGGAGCTGACCATGTTACGTTGGAGCGTTGCAACAATTGTTTAACTAAGCTAGGTGGAATGACCCGATCTTCTACAGTAGCCCTTACCACTGGAACTAATTTTAATCCAGCATGGACAATGGAGGCAGTTCCAGAAAGTTTGTCAGATAATTCTTCTAATAGCACTGAATATCTTACACCAAAATTAACAAGAAAAAACGAAGATTGTCATTGTAAAGATACACCTCCAATTAGACCCCCCAAACCTGCTCATCTTGACCAAAAGAAGCCCCCAGCACCTTTACCTTCACAGGGATGTAATTGCAATGTAAATGAAAATCTATGCCCTAATAGTAATAGCAAAGTTGGTCCCTATGAAAATTATGATGTTCCTAAGACAACTTACAACGAGGTAAGTATGAATCATATATGTGTGTTTCTTTAAATAATATGTATGTTTTTTGAAGTATTTATAAATTTCTCATTTCTTTTTTTATTTTAGCTCGACAATGCAGAGTATTATGATACACCTAAGAGAATTAAAGCGGCTTTAGCTGATGACCTGTTCCAAGTTACTAATTCTTCTACTCCGGAAGCTTTGGTCTTAAAGAAAAAATGTGGTTGTATACTAAAATTTGGATCTAAAAAGAAACCAGTAATTGTAGAATGCAATGAAAGCTTGCAACCAGTTGACTGTCCATGTCAAAAAGTTACAAATTGGGCAAATAACCTCATAAGCCTACCCTATTGTAAAAGAAACACAAGTAGTGAAAAAATTAGTACGGAGGTTGTTAATATGAAAGCAGATGACATGGCAATTTATGCAACAGTAGATGTTTCTAGAAAGACAAACAGACAAAGCACTATTACAGAGCAAGATAAATGCCAAAATGATCCTAATGAGACACTTTTTACAAATTATCAAAACGTAGAACCTAAAGAAGAAAAGGAATTCGAGGGGCCGTACGCAAATTATGAGAACCTTGAATTCGCTCTGTCCTTGGAATACTATGAAAATGCAAAAGACTTATTGAAAAAAGCCGGTGTAACGCAAAGTGAATTAGATGCTCTTAGTGCCAACTTAAATTTAGCATCAAATTCTTTGCCTCTCCCTTTAAAACCAAGATCTTGTTTAAAATGTGGTAGCTGCAAATCATCAACATTGCATGATATAAAAACTAAAACAGATGAATATTTGCTCATGGAACCGACAAGAGATGCTAAAAATAGCTTAGTTAACAAAACAGGCCCAAATCCAGGTTACACTCCGATGTCTCCAAACCCCAATTGGTCACAAAGCTTGAGACATCCCATGACAAAAGTTTATCGAGCAGAAATCGAAAAGTCATTTAGCATTCCAACGTTAAATGGAAGCGGTAACTGTATCCAAAATTTTGAAGCACCTAATAAAGAAGCAATCCAAAAGAGATCGAGTTCCGTAGATTCTGCTCGACTTCTTGAAGATTTAAAAGAATTCGATAGCAGTATAGGAAGCCATGCGACATCTTCATCAATGGAAACATTAAGAAATTTAGCTTTAGAGAACAGATTAACATCACCTTGTGATAATGATAGAGATTGCTATGATTGTTGTAAATCATCAGGTTCTGAAAATAAGACGTCTGAAGAAAGTTCCTCAAAAGATTTGCCACATTTACGAAATAAGCATATGGATAACGCGGCCATAAAAAGATCGTCTAGTGTCCCCTGCAAGGGAGGTAATCGAGATTCATCCAGCTCAAATGATTCCGGAGTATCAAGTTGTTCACTAAAACACAGTGGTGGTGAGTTTCAAGAGTTCGAAATGCCACTCACTTCTGGTCAATCGCGATATCAATATATGGTACATAAAAGATTACGAGGAAACTTATCAGGATCAATACATTCTTCACTACCAAGGAAATCAAAATCATCTGATTTGTTAAGAGATCAACCAATGCAGATACACAAAACGAATCCTCATGCAAAGTCGTCGTCTGCTGAAGCTGAAGTTCCTGTTCTGCCTCCAAAACAATTTAAGGGTATATATAAATTTATATATAAATTTATAAAATAACAAACAACATGGCTTTTGGCATTTTCCTTTGATTCTGGTGACTAATTGGTTCTATCTTTGTCTTTAATTATTTACTTCTTTTCAGGAGTCTTGGATACTCACAGTACATCCAGTGGCACGTCAGACATGTCTGATTATATCGAAACATTATCTTTGACGTCTTCTCATTCATCGTCTGATGCGCCTAGTGGACCCAGGTAACTTCTTCATATTTATTTCTATATAAAAATAGATGATCCTATCCTAGTTTATCAAAATGTGTATGAACTTACATACAAGGCTTTTCAAATTTCTGTTTTGTAGTTTTTATTACGTAGATTTCATGCACTTTGCCATAGTATTTCTATTTCAATGTTCCAAAGATTTAATGTAAACAATATCATGTAATTTCTTACGTCGCTTTAGAAATCTGGTACATACTCGTACGTGGAATGAAATTTAGGTTCTCTCTGCCTGACAAATTGTTGTACTTTGTCGTCAGCGTTTATTTATTTTTAACTGTGAGTTTGAGCCTAACCTCAACCGTAAGTGTTGTTGAAAAGAGCTATGTCAAATATTAAAATACATGAATTTTCAGGATCTGCCGTCAACCAACAAACACACTACGACCGCGATCAGGCAAAGAATACCACAACTTGGACCCCATCATCACCTCCATTTACAAAAATGGGAAAGATCTGGCTAATTATTCTAACCTGCCATAAATATATATATTAAAATAGTATAAAATTAACATTTAAAAGAAGATATATACTTATCCAGTATATTTATAATTGTATGTCTATAATATCTCGCTCGCACGTATATTGAGATATATGGTGTATGAGAGAGATAGCTGTGTGGCGTTATGTTTGAATCATAATAATTTGTTTTTTTTTTTATAAGAAATATATGAAGTGAATGTTTTTTTTTTTATATACATAGAGTAAACAAAGACGTCACTTAAGTATATTTTCTTCTTTTTATCCAACTACAAAAAAAGAGTAGGCTTTCAATTCGACTGTCTTTTTATGTGTGCTACAGATAACTTTTCTGGGTGAATTAATTTGTTGATTCTTTATTTTACATTATAGCTGACATACTTCAGATGTGGTTCCATTTGTTTTTTTGAGATCTGATTTCTAGTTCTTGAATTATTTGTACATACGAAGACTTTTACGAAGACAGAAAATTAGATTTTTTTTTATTTAATACAATAGTAATACTCTTAGCCATTCTTCATATTTTTATTTCACTAATTAGGAAAAATATTAAAATTAAAAATTATTTAGACTATACTATCCAAAAAAATCAAATAGAATCAGAAATTGACAATTTATTACATTATAACCGTCACTGCTTACTCTATATATATTACATAAAAAAAATAAAGGTTGTATTTGAACCTACACCAAAAACAATAATTAATTTCTTAAAAACATCATTAATTTATAACAAATAAAAAAAAAACAGAGCAGACGATAATGAAACTTATTTTATGACACATAAGACTGAATTTGCAATTTCCCTCATTTTATGTTCATTATTAATGAATTATGTTCTAGTCATTTTTCTTATGTTTATGTATAATAATGAAACACAAAATGTATAAATTTGTATAAAGGTTATACAACGATGCATTTAGACAGTAGACAGCGTTTTATACATTACATTATACGCCCTTGTATATGTAACCCTTTGAGATTTGTGAACAGTTTCTATGATATGTGTAAAGTCTAAGCAGAAAATATTCACTACATAATTTTTATATCTAGTGTTACTTCTCTTCGTTCTAAATTTTGGTTTGTTTTGTTATTTATAATTGTAACGAAAATGCGTCACGATAAAAAAAATTACCCTTTATAAATCTAGTGATACATCTCTCTGTTATATATATTATAATAAAAATGGTCATGATTGGCTTAAATTTTGACAGACAAACAAATACATAAACGTATAGTATTAAGTAGACAAGATAATGAGATAGAAAAAATAATTAATCAGGATATTCGTGATCTCCTCTGGTAGAGTCCCTGATACTCTATATTCATCTCACTCTCTTACTTCTTTTCTGAAGTTACACTTCTGCTGTGTAAATTGCGCACACACATTTCTATTTTATATTTTATTATCATTTTGTTTATAAGATAAAGTTCTGGTAAGACGAAACAACGCCGCGGCGTTGAGTTCTGCCACTCAACACGTAATATTTTTCATTCAGGTGGGAAATTATGAAGGCACAATCTCTAGTATTACCCTCAATTCGAGTGATTGCGTGTTGAGTGACCAAACCTAACTATTTGTCTAGCCAAAACAAGGAAATGAGAATAGTTTAAATATAATTATTCCCACGAATGGGAATCGAACCTAGAAACATCGCGTTTACAGGCAGATTCTGTCACTATTTAACGATTGCCTCTTAAATTTAATGAACAATATAATAGACAAAATAATAATTAAATATGTAGAGATTACTATACGGAAGCAGAGAGAGTTGAATTCTTACAATATACTTTATTATATTTTCTGCTTAGACTTCCATACAATATTTGTATATGACGTAATAAATTTAAATTGTAAAAATTATAATAGCTATCCCTTGGTTTGTTTATTATTTGTATTGTTCCATTACATAAAGCGTGGGATATAGTTACAGAATATAGAAGATTTTTTTAACTTTATGTATTGAAGGGGAGCCAGAGAGATCAAAGTGTCAAGACACTCCTTTCTCTGATATAATTTTTTAAAATTATTATTCTTATAGTATTTCAACATATGTAAAAACGGTTCGAAGAGTTAAATATGATAGTTTGGAACTCGTTATTAAGAAATAAATATTACCTTTAAATCCTGGAAGATGGATGTTTGTTACTCTTTCAAACGAAAACTACTGAACGGATTTTAATTAAACTTTACAGTGATATAGCTTACACATCAGAATGATACAAAATGAATAATTTATGAAGACTTAATTTTTAAGAACATGCAGGCAAAGCCGCGACTTGAAGCTAGTTAAAATAGCAGTCTGGAACTTTCAGTTACTTTAAAGCATGGTGAATTATTATATAAATATATTTAAATTATTTTGTTTTCTCCGCTCTGGGGTGAAAAAAGTCGAACGGAGTGTCCTGTCACTAGACCTTGCTATACGGGCAAAGTGTGACACTGCTTTTTATAAAATGATTAAATATTATTTGATTCGTCATAATTTTGTCATTTTTTTTACAATTTTCAAAAGAAAATAAATTCCCACGCTTCATGTAATCAAAAAAACTGTAGAACGCCTTCTTAGTGAACTAATGTTACATAAAACTCTCCTATTTTCTCTCCTCCGTTCTCTTCTCTCCTGGTTCACTAAAAAGGCATACTTAACGAGAAATAATGTTACCTACATATCTATAGTAATTTCGCTAGTATATACCCACCAGTATCCTAACGTTACCTTTGTATACCTGCGTATAAATAAACATAATGAATTATAGTTATTTGTAAACATTTATATGTTTTATTTATCCTTATTTTTATGTTTAACTGTTTTTGTATGTAAGTTTTTATTGGGTGAACAAATTTTGATGATTCTTTTTTTTATGATAGCGATTCCTTTTGATGTGATCCCATTTGTATTTAGTTATTCGAATCGTTGGGGACCCGGTAATCTGTGCAGGGCTTGACACTTTGGCGTTGCGTAGAGACGTGTCCTCGTTGTGCGTTCTCTATCGCATATATCACGGGGAGTGTTCTGGGGAATTGTTTGACCTGATTCCTGCCGCAGGATTTTCAAACCGCACAGTACGCCACAAGCTTAAATACCATCTACACCACCTGGATGCGTGGCACTCCAGTACTGTGCGGTTTCGAAGGCATTTCCTTCCACGTGCCACTCAACTGTGGAATGGCCTACCTGCGGCAGTTTTTCCAGGTCGATACGAAATGGGTACCTTCAAAAAGCGCGCCTACTCCCACCTCAAAGGCCGGCAACGCACCTGTAGCTCCTCTGGTGTTACACGGGGCCGTGGGCGGCGGATCTGATGTTCTCCTTGAGTTAAAACTGAAAGGCCATCCAGAAAAAAGAAAATAGAATATTATGTCACTAGGTGTTCTATAGAGAATTGAATAAAACTAGTGTCTCCGTAAATGCGTTAATAACGCATTGCGTAGTGACGTATATGTCACTTTGTATAAACATGGATGTTAAATCATGGTAATGTGTGTAACATTTATTTTATTGATTTCATATACTTTTTATGCATTATCTTAAAAAAATATTAGCATTCTGCACTCCTTCTCTATAAAAACTATAGGTGTGCCAAGCTTCATGCTCCTATGTTCGCTTAATTTTCGTAAAAAGGGATCCAAAGTTTTTGCTTCACGTATTTATATATAGATAAGATAAATATCCTAGCTAATTGCATGTATCTCTCTCCTATTATCATTTTAGAATATATATAATCCATGCTTGACCAATCAATCAATCGTTTAATCAACCAATTATCTTAAATATGTTTTTTTCAAATAGACTCTTGTAAATTATGAATCGTAAATGAATATAAAATTATCAGTACAATAACCGCTTTTTTCTACGGTACATGTAACAAAATAGCATTTCTTACAATTTTTGATTGTCTGTCTGTTTGTTCCGGCTAAACTCTGAAACAACTCGACGGATTTTGACGGGACTCTTATTGGCATGTAAACATAAACTTTTTGTTAAATTCCATTCGGACGAAGTAGCGGGTACAGCCAGTTTTATAATATAAACTTTACGAGTAGGTTTTAACCATTAGAGAAATAAAAATTGCCTTAAAACCAAATAACACATTCCGATAGTCCCTTCGTAAGCCGCAGACGAGATAAATCTTGGATACACAGCCTCCTTAGTCTGGTAACGTTTGTAACACTAAGTTAGATACTCTACTAGAATCCTTTACATGTATGTAGACTTTATGTTAGGATAGTTAAGATCTTACACTAAAGTTTTACTTAAAATTGGGAACATCATAAAGAGATTTTTTATAATTAAGATTTTTTAGGCAGGATAGGCAGAGGGAACCTGAGAACCAAGTGTTAAGATACTTCGTTCTCTTAAAATTTTCATTCCCCACTTTTCTCTTAGGCATTGCATGCTGAATGGTGGAACTCAACGTTGCGCTTTGCCTTATTATCAGAGAGAGGAAATGAAAATACTAAATATTAATTATAATAAATATTCAATATTTTCATTACCTGGAGTCGGAATCGAATCCACAACCTATCACGTTTACAGTCGCACGCTTGTGCTTCTGCGCCGCCACTGATCTTAATAAATAATTAAGATTTTGACACAAAAAAAGAACGTATCTTTATATATATACATATATTCTTTATTTGATATTTCTATTGACTTCAGTAAAATAGAGACAAGTAACCTTAAGGATAAAATATTCCGTTTTTTATAGTTATTTTATCAAAAAAAATATACTTAAAAGTACCAAAACAGGGTAATATTATAAATTTTGTAATGGAATTTGAATACGTAGTGTATTAATATTTTTTTAGCTTCACGTTGTATCCGGCACATAGCAAGATAGGCAGAGGGAACCTGAGAACCTAGTGTTAAGACACTCGTTCGCTTACCGTTCCCCACTTTCCACCAAATTGTGGCACTGTGTGCTGAGTGGCGGAACTCAACGCCGCTTTAACTCAACTACCTTTATTAAGTTAGTCTTATAACAACTGAGCTATAACAATCACATTGTTGTGCTATTAAGAGGTGTTTCACAAAAGAGTTAACCAATTATTACGAAAACTAAAGTTTAAATTCAAAAAATCTCTCCTGCAATTCGTATAATGGAAAGTTTTTAACTGGAACAATGATCGTTTTGCTTTTATTTGATGTGAGCGAGGAATAATTATAATATTAACATAATGTAAATGAAGAACATAGATGTTAGCAATATAGAGATTTCTGGTATAAAGAACTGTACTTCTAAGTACATGGTGTTATGGGTTGTATACACAGTTGAGGAAATAATGAAAAAAACCAGCTAAAGTCAAAGTCAAAGCCAAATAATTTTATTAGGAACTAAAGAACTTACACTATGATCTCTTTTAACATTTCCGTTCCCACTTTCTGTCGAATTGTGGAATTGCGTGCTGAGTGGCGGAACTCAACGCCGCGCTTTGCCTCATATATTTATGAATTAAAAAAACAGTATAATTCGTCTTTAATTATAATAATTATTGTTAATCTTTAAACATAAAGTCATTACATTAGTTTATTTATATTATTTTTGACGACGAAGTGATTTGTGCTCAACTAGCATGTTCGAAGCGCCATAATTAAATAATTGTAGTGAACTTATTTTTGACTTGGATTCGAACTGACAACCATAGTATATTCTTTAGTCAGGTATTTTATTACTGTGCCATATTGTCTGTCTATCATAATTATCACCCTTCCTTCATTAGTATGCATCATCTCCAGCTTGTTGTGTTAATACATGGAACATAAACACTAGGCACTAGAAAGCTAGATTCATAATCTAAGATAACCTGAGATTGAAAATAAATATTGTTGGTAATTAAACAGTAGATAGTACTTGATAGTCTTTGATTGTAAATTGGTTGTGGGTTCGATTCCAAGTGGAGGATTTTTTTTAGTTTTTCCAACTTCACTTATTACTCCACATAACAAATTGGGTAGTCAGGGAGAACCCAGTGTTAACATAATCTGTTCATTCCATTTTCTGCCTTCATTTAAGGCTTTGCGTGTTTAGTGGCGGAACTCAACGCTGTGTTTGGTTTTACCTTAAACAAAAATAATCAAAATATAGTGATTTCATTAAGTGGGAATCGAACCCACAACGTATCAGGTTGACAGTAAAATACTGCATTATATTTTAACAAACATTATTTATTGGCTTTGATAAGATAAATCGCGGCGTTAAATTCCAAAACTTAATGAGAAATGTCTTTATTTCAAACAGAGAGTGGAGAACAGAGTATCCACACACCACACTCTCTCTGCCTACTTAGTTCTCTAACAAAATCAGGGCTAACTCACTCAAACAGATAGTTTCAAAGAATCTATCTCTAATCTTAGTAATAATTGGTATAATATCAACTACTGCTATCCAAAGTATTTCTATTAAAGCTTAATCGACTAACTTGCTTGAGTTCAGACCAATTAGGGTCTTAATAATTTATATAGATAGATAATTCAGTGGGACAGCATTTGACTTTAAATGATGGTTTTGGATTCGTTTCCCATTTGGGGAATGAAATTTATTTCTTTTTAACTTCACGCTGTATCCCGCATATAGCAGGGTAGGCAGAGGGAACCAGAGAACCTAGTGTTAAGACACTCCATTTTCTTTTAACAATTCCGTTCCCCACTTTCCGCCAAATTGAGGCATTGCGTGTTGAGTGGCGGAACTCAACGCCGCGCTTTGCCTTGTTACCAAACCCAAGAAATGAAAATACCAAATTTTACATTTCCGGGAGTGGGAATCGAACCCACAACCTGTCGCGTTTACAATCGCACGCTTGTGCCTTTGCGCCACGACAGGCGTTACACGACAAATAGACTATCTGATTATGGATACCTTAATAAATTGAAACAATCGTGGTGCAATAAACAGTGTCATACAATAATATTCTTAAAAATCTAACTTATTATCTTAACTTAACTATGTTAGAATCCCGCACCGAATAATCATTATATTTAAATTATTTTAATTCCTCCTCTCTGGAAGTGCAAAGCGCGGTGTTGAGTTCCGCCATTCAGCACGTCTCGATTTCAGGCAAATAGCGCAAGAAAAGTGTTTTGACAGTTGGTTTTCTCTGATTACCCTTCTCAAATCAATATATTTTTTAAATTCCTTCACCTTATTTGATTAAAGTTGATTTAATTTCGTTTCGTAGCTAAACCACGCGGGAGAAGGCATGGCTCCAAGCTAGTAATTTCTACTCATAGTAGTTCAAAAACTTAGATATCCATTAGAAATTGCTACAAGATATTAGAGTCCGAAGTGTATCAATTAGTCGATAGAAACGTGGTAACTTTATGATCGTTAGTACATTTCGATACACTGATATCGAGTTGTGGATAGTTTTGATTTGATTTCCATATTATATTACAAGGTATATTCTAACAGTAATTATATATTTATATAACATTTGTGTTAATTAGTGACTGATACACAATATACCGACGCACTACTGGTCATCTTTTTCTTCCTTTTGACATTATTTATTTATTTTTTATTTTTTTTTTATGGATAATGGATGGCAAACGAGCAGAAGGACCACCTGATGGTAAGTGGTTACCTTCGCCCATGAACATCTACACCACCAGAGATGTTGTAGATGCGTTGCCAACCTAGAGGATAGAGACGGAAGGGGAGGATAATGTAGTAGTCCGCTATCGGAACCACCACATTTTTGGGAAAGAATGGGTGGGAAAGGGGAAAACCTGGCTAACCAACACATTAACCCTGGTCCAACCAAGGCCTACTTATTTAGTTTTCTCCGCTTTGCACAACCTTCAATATCGTCAGTGATCAGACCATTGACTCTCGTGCCCTGCTTCACGACATCCAGCCATAGCTTCTTTAGGCGTCCGGAAGGTATATCTCCATATATCAAGGCATATTCATAAAAAATATAGAAAGCTAAAATTTGACTTGACTCTTCGGGGAGTGTAAAAACACTAAGAGAGAATTTCTCAAAACTCATATAAAAAATTCAATAGACGATATTTTAAATTTTTACTATGTAGGTCGGCTTTTCCTTATGTAGGTGTGCCAGTTTATATTAGAAGGAGTAGAGAGAGAGGGAGGGTGTCCACAAAATTTGAAAATTACCTTTCCTCAAAGAGCTTCGTCAGTTTTTTGAACCGACATTGGTTTTCGATGTTAAAAGAGAACTTATTATATATAATCATAATTATTATTTATATCATATTTAATATATATACAAGTATCATCATAGAAAAGAAAATGACTTAAATATCCCAAGAGAAAATCGACCTCACTAAAAATCGTGTTCACAGTCAAACGTTGTCCCACTTCGCCACTATTACCTCCTGCTTACTTATATTAGCTCGAAGTCAATTACATGTGTAAAGGTCCTCGCCTCGTATCATTGCCATCATTAATGTTTAGCTTAATAGCTTGAAAGTATCTTTTGGATAGCACATGCTGTTACGAGTATACTGATTAGCTTGGCTTATAAAATGTGTTATGGAAAAATGAAGAAAAGACAAAGAACATTAATAAAGAATGTTGTGTTTAGGTAACAGGTTTCTACATCCAGTACTTTTGCCTTTACATTGTCTGTCAGTCACTCAGTAACGCAAACATTTTATATATAGATAGGTTATAATTATTATTCAAATTCACAATAATAAAAGGGTGTGAATGCACGAATATGTAACTCCAATATATACCTTTATCCATCCAAAGGCTAAAAGTCAACATTTTTGATGAAACAATTGTAGGATTTTATTCCCTAAGCAACAAGTAGATAAGGCACCTTGTTTTATGCAATCAGCAATTCAAAATGGACCCTTGAATGGTAGCTACATGAGACCGGACTATATTGTGTGATGTATACACTGCTGGTTATTTTTTTTAGTCAGAGAGAAAATAGTGGCAAGACACTCCGTTCTCTACTTGCCTTGATACATCTGTCCCTAGAGTTAGACCTTCCAGACGATGGCTGGATGTCGTAAAGCAGGATATGAGCTCCAATGAACTGTGGGATGTGTATGGACAAAGGAGTGGACTATGAGCGCCAATGGAATGAATGCCAAGTAGAAGAAGAATATTTCTTTTCTATTCTCTTATTTCTTTTCTTTCACGCTGTATCCCGCATATAGCAGGGTAGGCAAAGGAAACCTGAAAACGTTCCGTTTCCCATTTTCCGCTAAATTGAGGCATCGTGTGCTGAGTGGCGGCACTCAACGCCGCGCTTCGTTAATTTTATGTTTTGTTTACCTTGTTACCAGAACGAGGAAATGGAAATATTAATTATTTTAAATATGCTGTGTACAACGTGATTTTAATGAAATAATATATCTATTTATAAAAAAAGTCCATACAATTAATATTATTTAGTACAAAAGCAGCAATGTATCAACTACTAACCTATCCATGCCTAAAGCCACCCCAAGGCACGGTCACCCTCGCTGTGGCATTAAAATTCATTTTTGCCAAACGTCTCGTTATTCCGCTATTCCTCTGGGCGGTCCAGTTTTTTGATGGGGGTTGAAGGGACGAGATACGTATTTAGATAATCTGTTACAATATTTAAATTACATTTTTTTGTATGGATTATAGCTATTGTTATTAAGTTTTTTTTTTTCAACTCTACGCTTTCAGAGAGATCTTAGTGTGAAGACACTCTATTCTCCTGTTTTTTTTAATGGGAATGGAAGGGAGATACGTTATTTTGGTAATATATTACACTATTTAAATTATATTTTTTGTATGTTTTATACCTATAGTTGCTTTCTTTCTTTCTATTCTTTAGTTTTTTTGATGGAGATTGAAAGAAAATACTTCGCTTAAACAATCTGTTACTTATTTAAATTATTTCTTATATATGTATTTATACCTATTGTTGCTAAAAGTTTTTACTAGATCTACGTTTCTTTCCTAATAAAGTAGATTCTTTGAATACTCTATGAGGAAAATGAAAACCAAGGGTCTAAGCATGTAGTTACTAAGTAAGTAAATGCTTTATTTTTACACGACTGTGAATGGAGTGTTATGTTTTTCACGTGTATCATGTCTGTTTGTAATATTCTTTATTACCTCATATCTTCCAAATCCTTGGACAGATTTATGTAATTAGGTGTCGTTAGATAGCTATTGAAACTTCAAGTGTTCTTAGATATGTGACGTTATTCTTAATCCAATATGGCGCCCTCTAGAGGCAATTACGTTATGAATAAAAACAAAAAATCGTTGATGGGTAACGTGTGGGGCATCAAATGAAAGTACTTATTTAGCACGTTTCAAATATATAACACATAACTAGGTTTTATAGCTTACTTTATTTGTATTTGCTTTTCAAATTTGAAGAAATGGTTCAGTCGTGTTTTGTTTACAGTTTTCTTTAGTTGTCCACTTTTCACCGATATTCCAGGTTTTGTGTGTTGAGTGTCGGAATTGTATGCCAAGTTTTGTCTTAACAACATATTATTTGTTTTTGAGTTATTCGTAATAATTTTACTCTTTATTTCAAGTGAATTTTCTTTTTGTTTTATTATTTTTTTCTTTGAAATAATAATACAGGTCACTTTATAACAAAACTGAGGCAATGTTCAATATATTTCTTCTTTAAGAATAATGAATACAAAACGCTCGGCGAAATTAAAAAGTTTTAATTGTCTTTTATTAAAACCGAGTCTGTTGGAGTAACAGTTTATTCCTACCTTATTAGGTATTAGAAATTGTTTTTGTAAATAATTTTAATTTCTATGAAGAAGCGTTTGAAAATATTTATTAAAGTTTTTGTAACGCCAGTTGTTAAATTTCTTTTCAAAATAAGAATTTTGTCAATTTTCTTTTTTTACGATTAAAAATAATACTAAAAAATAAGCCATTTTTTTTGACACTGGAAATGCTTTTTACGCAGACCGTCCGTCCATAAGGTCTACCTTACAAATTAGAATACGTAGGACTCACCGTTGAAACTGGTACTACCAACTAAAAACCAGTGGAAACCCTCACAACCTACACGAGACGCCGCAGGATCGGTTGCACGTCAATACGATGCCTCGGTGGAAAGCCCGCCTTCTGCAGGCGTCTATGTGCTTTGTCAGGGTGCTCCGGTGTTTCTTTGAAAGCACCCGCAGCCTCGATGACTTGAAAGATGATCACCATGACCCTCATGCAGTAGCTCCTCGCGCGACCGCTCCGCGGTCTCCTTGATGGCATGTATGAACGATTATTGAGGCCATCGTGGCACAATGGGACAGGGTCGGACTATAAATACGTTTTTTCGTGAGTTCGATTCCCAGTCGGGAGAATGATAATATTTCATTATATCTTCATGTCTCTGTTCTAGTAATACAAGTAATAGAAAACGTGATGTTGAATTTCACCACTTAATATGAAAAGTGTCGAATTCGGGTGGAAAGCGGCAAACACAATGTCTTGACGCTAGGTTCTTTCTGATTATGCCATGGGGGAAATAGCGCGAAGCCGCTATAGAAGTGTTCTTAATACGCTATGTGTTGAATTCGGGTGGATAAAGTATCTAGATATTAGGTTCTCTCTCACTAACCTCTTACCGGCTGTAAAGAGGCCGACCGTATTCCCACTAAAACCTTACGGTGGTACACCTCTACCGCCACTGACCAAGGTCCACGGGAACTCTCGAATCATATGTAAAGCCTCGGCTTTCTGACTACCCTACTATGCGGAATAAAACAAGAAACCGCTATTAAAGGGAATATCAAAAATTGTAACACACTATAAGTTGAAGAACAAGTGTTCGAAGCAAATAAGTTAGGTAGAGTAAAAGTTGTGAAAGGAAAGTTGCAACTTTACGAGTATATGCGAGCGCCAGACCGTCTGTCAAAGAGCGACCGACGATTATTTGCGAAAGTTTTGTGTACACTTGCAACGAAAAGCGTGTATGATTGTTAAGCTAAGTTTTACTTCTATTTTCTTGTTATTTGAATTTTTTGTGTGGCGTTAAGTTTTTTTTATTTTTTTTTTTTTATGGATACCGGATGGCAAACGAGCAGAAGGACCGCCTGATGGTAAGTGGTTACCTTCGCCCATGAACATCTACAACACAAGAGATGTACTAGATGCGTTGCCAACCTAGAGGATACAGATGGAAAGGGAGGATAATGTAGTAGTCCGCTATCGGAACCACCACATTTTGGGGAAAGGATGGGTGGGAAAGGGGAAAACCTGGCTTACATGCCATCGAACCGGAACACATCATAAGATATTTGGCGGTTCGTCTTTGACATGATAGTGGTCGCAAGCCAGACGGAGGACGAACCTCCTACCACCAAACAAAAAATAAGTTCCGTCATTGAATATAAAATGTTTTGGATTTTGTGAGTGGGGAACGGAGTGTCTAAACACTACATCCTCTCTGCTTACTCTACAATACGGCATAATTTCAAGTTGGTACTTGTATGTTATAATGAATATATGAACATACAATATTTGTTGTTTTTTTACTTCGTTCTTAACTTTCTTCTCATTTTCATCACTGAATAAACAATTATTTGCATAATACCCATTTATTAAAGATTTTTTCGTCTGACTCTGTAGTTGGATTTTCTAAAACATATTTTCGAATATCACATATATGCGAAGAAAATTTACAGAAATTTAAAATAATATAAAAATCAAATATATCCAAATTAAATATTTCACAGAACTGTACCTGAAAACGATCAAGTAAGTGCAAAGTGTAGGGCGAGTGGAGTTCTGAGGGCAGAGGGCGTTATAAATCAGGCGTCGACGATAATGCACTTTGAGTACATTTGACTAATTACAAAGCAATTCCGAGATTGAATTTGATAATGCCTTTTCTTAAAAAGGAAATATTTATTTTTTGCCTCTATTTATATGACTGTAAACGCGACAGGTTGTGGGTTCGATTCCCACTCCAGCAAATGAAAGTTTAAAAAAATAATAAAATTGTTTCCTAACTATGTGCCTAACACTTTAAAGCCTCAAAAAAAATATTAATTACTTATAAATAATGAATATTTAGCATTTTTTTCTCGCTCCGGTAACGAGGCATAGCGCGGCGTTGAGTTCCACCTCTTAACACGCAATGCCTCAACTTGGAAGAAAGTGGGCAATGGAAATCTTAAGTGAACAGAGCGTCTTTACACTAGGTTCTCTGGTTCGTTCTGCGTACCCTGCTACTTGCAGGATACAGCGTGAAGCTAAAAAAATATACATGTAAACATATTACTTTACAGCAAGCTAGTTTTTTTTTGAACTTCACGCTGTATCCCGCATATAGCGAGGTAGGCAGAGGGAACTTGAGAATCTAGTGTTAAGACACTCCGTTCTCTTATAACAATTCCATTCCCCACTTTCCGCCGAATTGAGGCGTTGCGTGTTGAGTGCCGGAACTCAACGCCGCGCTTTTGCCTTGTTACCAAACCCAGTAAATGAAAATACTAACATTTCCTGGAGTGGGAATCGAACCCACAACCTGTCACGCTTACAGTCGCATGCTCGTGCCTCTGCGCCTCGACAGGCGCCACGGCAAACTAGTAAGAGAAAATTTAATGTCAAGATACTCTATGCTCATCTTAAAAGTCTTATTTCATAAAAAATATACAGCTCGAAATAATTTAATATATATTTAAAAATTACAAGTAAAAGGTACACTGACGCGTTAACAATGCGTCATCTAGCAAAGTATATGTCACTTTTTATAAACATGGATGTCAAATCACGGTAGTGTGTGTAACATTTATTTTATTAATTTAATATATCTTTATGCATTATTTTAAAACCCTTTCGCTATATAAACTATAAGTGTGCCAAGTTTCATGCTCCTCCGTCCGCGTAATTTTCGCAAAAAGGGGTACAAAATTTTTGCTTCACGTATTAATATATAAATAATGTATCCACATTTATATCACCAGGAAAATAAAATTTCCTTGGTATTGTAGATGTCTACCGGAAATGGTACCATCAGGTGGCATTGCTTCTTGCCTAGAACGGAGTGTCTTAACACTAGGTTCTCTCTCTACCCCAATATGCAGGATAAAGCATAAAGTTGAAACATTTTAAGTTTTATGAAAAGTACAAAATCTTGATCTATGAGTATTTCAAGAGTCCGATAACGAACGTAACTCGATTTCATACATTGTATCCAATCCGACTAGCGCGTGGTGTTGAATTGTAAAAATTTTTGTCAATTTTTCTTATACTTTATAATATTATTTGTAAAGTTAGGTTATTATATAAATATTATTTTTTTCTATATATATAACGCCTGTCGTGGCGCAGAGGCACAAGCGTGCGATTGTAAACGCGACGGGTTGTGGGTTCATATCCCTCTCCAGGAAATGGAATTTTTATATATCATAGCTTCACGCTGTATCCCGCATATAACAGAGTAGGCAGAGGGAACGTAGTGTTAAAACACTCCGTTCCCCACTTTCTGCCGAATTGAGGCATTGAGTGGCGGAACTCAACGCCGCGCTTTGCCTTGTTACCAAACCCAGGAAATGAAATTACTAACATTTCCTGGAGTGGGAATCAAACCCACAATCTGTCGCGTTTACTGTTGTCCGCTTGTGCCTCTGCGCCACGACAGGCGTGCCTATTTTTGAAGTTACTTAAAAAATATGGAAACCAAGATGAGTAAGAAAAACAAGCAATTTAGTATAATTATGAGCTTATTATAGTGCTTTGTACACATGCATATGAAAGTAAGCGGTGCTTTAAAACTGAAGTAATATGACTGTTTAATTTAACTTTTTGCTTCTTCCATATTGTTTAGGATAAGTAGAAAAAAACAACATATTTTTTGCTATTACAAAGAAACAAAGCTTCACGCTTTTTCCTTATATGCAAATAGAATTTAGTGTCAAGCCACTCCGTCCTCCACTTTCCGCCCAAGACATTATGTGAGACAAGACATTATTTAAGTGGCGAAACTCAACGCCGCAAAAATACAATGGAGTGCCTCGACATAAAACTGTATCTTTAACTGTGTCTTTATCCTCTAATCTCTACTAATATTATAAATACGAATGCAAGTTTGTTTGTCACGCTTTCACGCCAAAACTATTTCACCGGTTATCATTAAACTTTGTACCAATATTCTTAGAGGTATTAAAAAGCATATAGGATACTTTTTATATATAAAAAATATATACATTTTGGCATTCATTATTTTTTGTCAGAAAAAAAGAAATTCTAAATATTTTAACGGCTTTAAATGAGCACATATATATACATATTATGTAGTATGGACTGACATATACCACGCGAGCAAAGCCAAGGGTAACAGCTAGTATTGTATGTAGTATAAGAGCCATACATTTCAATAACCCATCTCGTTAGTACGCGTAAATTAAATTCACAGTGATTTAGTGGAGCGTCTTAGATTATGTTGTTTGAATTTGATACATAAATAAGGGAGCGGAGTGTTAGAGGGAGGAATTTACTTACTATATCTATAGGAGGCCATAGTGGCGCAGTGGGACAGCGTCTGATGTTGTGGGTTCGATTCCCACTTGGTTCAATGATTATATTTACATTATTTTCATTTCCTCGCTCTGCTATACAAGGTAAAGTGCGGTGTTAAGTTCCGCCACTCAGCTGAACACTAAATATTGTTTTACACTCGTATTTTTATTTCCTGGAGTGGGAATCGAACCCACGACCTCGTTTACAGTCGCACGCTCGTACCTCTGCGCCACGACAGGTCTCATATATTAATTTATAATTTAAACAATATTTTCATCTCAACACGACTTCATTTCGCGAACGTTATTTATGAATTTAATTAATAAGAGCATCTGTATTCATTTTAATATGAGGATTTTGAGAACTGGGACAATTTGTGCGTTCCAGTTTTATCTTACTCTATTTTAACTAACTTCAAAAAAAGACGTTCTCAAGTTGACTGTATTTTTTATGAGTGTGGTGATTCTTTTTTCATTTGACAGATACTGACGTGATCCCATTTCAATTTTATTAAGATCTAACGAGTTTTTGGGTTATATGTAATAATTTATCTTTTTAGTCCATCGACGACTGTCGTGGCGCACAGGCACAAGCGTGCGGTTGTAAACGTGACAGGTTATGAGTTCGATTCCCACTCCAGGAAATGTATTATTTTCATTTCCTGGGTCTAGGCAAGGCAAAGCGCGGCGTTGAGTTCCGCCACTCAGCACGCAATGCCTTACTCTGGCGGAAAGTGGGGAACAGAATTGTTGGAAGAGAACGGAGTGTCTTAACACTAGGTTCTCACGTTCCGTCTACCTACTCTGCTATGTGCATTGAGTTCGGCCATTGCAATATCTCGAATTAAGACGGAAAGTGGCTAACGGAGTGTCTTAACACTATGCTCACTCTGACGTAGCTACACGTCAATACTTTTTATTTTATTTCCTCCACTAAATCCTTACAAGATAAAAACTTTAACTTGATAGTCAACAAAAAGTTACCTCTTTGAACAAGTAACTAGCAATTTCCTCGAAGGGCAGATAACAGGAATATCCGTAGTGATTTAATGGTATAAATTAGGATTAGAGGGGTGCGGGTTCAAAGACGTTTAGCTAGGCTAAACTTAAAATTGCTTTTTTATTAGCTTCACGCTTTATCCTTGTATAGCAGGTTTGTCGGAGAGAACCTAGTGTCATGACACTCCGTTTTCCATTTTCAAACCAAATTTGAGATTTAGTGTGTTGAGTGGCGGAACTTAACGCCGTGCTTTATTTTTTAGAGTAAAGAAATAAAAATAATTTAAATATATACATTACAATAAGTTGGAATTGTTGAAAGAGAATGGAGTGTCTTAACAC
>JAKGSA010000791.1:267095-289356 GCA_033558755.1 Philaethria dido
ATGTTCAATATAGTTTATAAGTTTCGTAATAAAATACATAGAAAATCACAAGAAAAAAGAAAAACAGAAAAATAAAGGACCGTAGCGTTTGGCGCTCCGTTCTCTCTGACTACCCCGCTAGGGATAAAGCGTGAAGTTAGTTGGGTAGGTAGAGAAAAATTTAAGTAGTAAATAGAAGAATAAAAATAGACAGTTAAGATAAATTAGAAATAGTTAGCGTAAGTTATTTAATTGTAGTTAGTTCTCTTCGAACATAAAAATAGAAAAAATTACATAAAAAATAAAATTCTTGGATAAGTTATTGAGATAAGAATAAATATTACCTAATAAGAACTCCGATCTATTTTAGAAGTTTTTAACTGTTAATCACACACTTAGGAAACGAAAGACATATTTATAAAACGTATAAAAATTTAAATGAAGCGTATAAGAATTTCGACGCAGCTGGATACAGAACGAATGGCTTAGCGATCAGAGCGCCTGGACGGTTTCCAAGAGTTGCGGGTTCGAGTCCCGCTGCGTTCAAATTTTCATACGTTTTCTAAATATGTTTAAATCCGATCTATGTTTGAGGTATACGAAAAAAAAGGACGAAGATTTTTTTCATCTTTCGTAAGCTGTACGATATGGGAATTGCTAAAAAAAATTAAACTTAGTTAAGGTCTAACTAGTAATTTTTGAGTTATTCGTAATAATTGTTTTTTTGGCTTTTTATGTAAAGTCAGTTTTTTTTGTCAAAATCTTAATTATTTATGTAAGTACATATAATTTAAATTTAATTTGTATTTTACTTGATAAAACCACATCTAAATTTATTATTTTATTTACGAAACTTACAAAAACATCACAGGCTGCGGTTTCTGCCATACTTCTTTAATAAGTTGAAAATTAATATATAACTAACTTCAATAATTTAGTCTAGAACCTTTATAACTCAATTAAAAAAAGCCTACACCAGGCATTGCCTGATAAGTGGCGGAACCCAACGCCGCGCTTTGTCTTACCAGAGCGGAGAAATGAAAATAATTAAATATAATCATTGCCTCGAGTGAGAATCGAACCCACGAGCAATAACGTTTACAGTTAGATAATGTCCCACTGCGCCATGATGGCCTCGATGGCATTATACCTAAGTCGAGTACATACATACATAACTTCACGCTGTATCCCGCATATAGTAGGGTAGGCAGAGGGAACCTAGAGTTAAGACACTCTGAATTGCGGCATTGCGTACTGACTGGCAGAACTCGACGCCGCGCTTTGTCTTATTACCAAGCCCGGGAAATGAAAATACTAAACTTACATTTCCTGGAGTGGGAATCGAACCCAAAACCTGTCGCGTTCACAGGCGCACTCTTGTGACTCTATGCCACGACAGGCGTAAATATAATATATAGATATTACCTAAGTACCTAGCTACCTAGATAATAGAAGAAAAAACAAAGTGATTGATCTCTAACTCTTCAAACACATGAAAACGGAGAGTCACTCCTCTATCAGTCTTCAAGGTAAACAAAACATTATTTAAAGTACCTTAAAGTAAAATAAGCTTATAAATCGATTTAGTTGATATATTTTTGAAAGGGGCTCCAAAATCTTCCCTTCGGTAACGTGTATCCCAAACTATTACTCTATATACTCAATAAAGTTAGATAGGCCCCTTCATCTTACAACCAAATCCTACTTAAGTCGAGCTTTTTGTTTTATCTAATAACAAAATGTATGGGACGAAGAAGAAGCAAGGCGTCCATATAGTTGTTCTTTATTTTTCTATTTTTTATGTTTCATGTTACATATATTTCTATTGACTTTTTTTTTGTTAATTTATTCTTGTATGCTAATCAGGGAAGTCACTAGCTCCTATAACACAGTGTATACTTATTTTAGGAATTAGTGAGCCCTTAAATGTTATATTTATTATGGTCAATAAAGAATTTATTTATTTATTTATTTATTATATAACACGGTTTCCACCGGCTTACCTTTTGTATATGAGAATATTTTTTTTTGAAAAAATTGGGAAAAAAAAAATTGGGAGCGATTTTGCAAAAAAAAAACAAAGTTAAGAAACGGATGATGGGAAACAAAATTGTTGAAAGAGAACGGAGTGTCTTACCACTAAGTTCCCTCTGCCTACCCTGCTATGTAAGGGATACAGCGTGAAGCTAAAAAAAAAAAAGAGATCTAAAAAAAAGAAAAGATCGCCAGGTATTGGTAGTACAGGTGTAATTTAGAAGCGTCAATTGGATGAAAAGTGGGGAACGGAAATGAATCGTTGAGTGCAGAAACAACGTAAGTCACAAAAAATGCAAAGATTCGTAATCGATTTAGACTAGCTTAGAAAGGCAAGTTATACACTTTTTTCTCCCTCCTACAAAATTTGAAAATCCATACTTACGTTGTTTCTGCACTCACCGATTCAAATGTTAATAGACCGGAGTGTCTTAACACTAGGTTCTCAGGTTCACTCTGGTTACCCTGCTAAATGCGGGATACAGCGTGAAACTGTTTTATTACTACCCGTATACACTCTGCCTATGATTTCAAGAGAAGCAAATATAACATTTCATTTAGAAATACACATAAAAGTAATTTTTCCTTTGATTTGTTGCTTTTCAGAAAGTTGTCATAGAAGTTATTTCGTAATCAAATAAATTACACTAATTAATTAGAAAGTCCTTAAAAGTTTATTATTTAGATTCTTGCTTTAATATGTCAATTTATTTATTTCTATATTATTAAAGGCCATGGTGACGCAGTGGTACAGTGACTGTTAATACGAGTGGTTCTGGGTTCGATTTCCGCTCGGGGCATGATTATTATTAAAATGATTATATTTGGAATAATTACATTGGGGGTGCATGATTATGATTATTTTCATTTAATGATAAGCCAAAATGCAGCGTTAGATTCTGCAATTAACCACGCTATGTCTTGAATGTAGGTGGAAAGTAAAGAACGGACTGTCCGGACATTGGGTTCTCTCCACCTCGCTTGCTCGGGAAATTAATTTATTAAAAAAAACATAAGAATGCGCATCATATTTTTTTAGGCTCACGCTATATACGCCACACATAGCAGTGAAGGCAGTTGGAACCAGAGAACCTAGTGTTAAGACACTCCGTTCTCTTAAGATTTCCATCCCCCATTTTCCGCTGCAATGAGGTATTGCGTGCTGAGTTGCAGAACTCAACACCGCACTTTAACTTGTGAAATATTTTTAACTTCACTGTGTAACTCAGTGTTAAGACACTCCATTCTCTTTCAACAATTCCGTTTGCCACTTTCTGCCGAATTGAGGCATTGCGTGTTGAGTGGCGGAACTCAACGCTTTGCTTTGCCTTGTTACCAAACCCAAGAAATGAAAATACTAAATTTTACATTTCCTGGAGTGGGAATCGAACCCACAACCTGTCGCGTATACAGTTGCACGCTTGTGCTTTTGCGCCACGACAGGCGTAGTGAGTAATACTGTCAGTTATTTTGCTGGTAAAAATATATGCATAGAAAGAGATACAGTCGCACGCTTGTGCCTCTGTGCCACGACAGGCGTTAAATATCTTTACTCATATTACAAAAATAGAGTAAAAATCGAATAGCACATTGGTGTATCACTACTTATTTTAACTAAGCACTTTCTATTAAAGAAGAACGTGGTAAACAATAATAATTTGGGGCATTCGTTATTAGTAGGGGCTTTCACAGTTTGATTAGTTACAAAGTTAGACCTTCCTGGAATGTTCGTTCCCGAGGGCGAGAGGGGGAGGGGAGTGCAGGAGAGGGGGATCTGGAGAGGGGAGCGGGGAGGGGTGAAGGTAGTGGGGGAGGTTCAGTGATTTTTTTATAGATCACTTTGATGCTATTAGATCTGGTTGATTGGTTGAAATAATTTGATTTGTATTTCTTTGTTTATGTTCATGTAAATCGATGTTTTTCTTTTTGGTTTTTGTGCTTAAAATGTGTTTTTTTAAAGTATGGGTGAGCAACCTTTTTTTAACAATGTGATTTTTTAAAACATTACACTTTTTAATAGTATTTTAAAATGTTAGTCATATTATATAGCCACTTGGTAAAACTTAATATACTATAGAGAGAATATTTGTATTTGAATTATAATAAACGCGGGCCGCATGAAGTTGTTAAGCAGTCCCCGGATTGCCCACCCCTGGTTTAGGGTATTAAAGAGTTAGTGTCACTTTAAATCAATATTAAAAATATATTATTAGGGAAAGTACATTATTTTTTCTAACAATACTAAACAGCTGTTAATGTCATCAAAATTAGTTCAACCAGTAAATAAAATATATTTTTTTTAACTACACGCTGTATCCCGTATATAGCGGTATAGGCAGAGGGAACCAGAGAACCTAGTGTTAAGACACTCCATTCTCTTTCAATATTTCCGTTCCCCACTTTCCGCCAAATTGAGGCGTTACGTGTTAAGTGGCGGAACTCAACGCCGCGCTTTGCCTTGTTACCAAAAAAATTAATGCGGTAACAAAAAAATACGCTCCAATTGAAAACCTATTCCTTTTTTATAAATTGGTTAAAAATGCTCAAGACAGAGGCGGTATATCACAATACACAAAAATTCTAAAAACATTGGGAGTATTTAGTTTCTTTATATAATATCTATACAGTCCTACATAAATAAGAATTGCTCGGCGTTGAGTTCCGCAACTCAATTCACAATGTCTCAAATTCTGACAGAACGTGGCGAACGGAGCGTCTTCACACTAAGTTTACTTGCACTGTAATGCGTGATAAAGCGTGAAACTGTTTTCTTTGCTTTTTTCAAAATAAAGTTATATTTCAATTCCACAAGAAAGTTTGTTAAAATGTTGATTTTGAATCGAAAGCGTTCAGTGATTTTTGGGAATTTCTACCTTTAAATATGAAAACCGAGGGTGAATTTGAGAGTTGAAACTTTTTGTTCATCTTATTATTGATTTAAATACTTATACAAAGTGCTTATAAAAATATACTTTTACACCGATTTTGTAGATGTTCTTGGGATTATTTTTAAATATTAAAGGATTATTTAATATATATTTGTTTTCATTTTTCCGCACTGGTAGAGACGACGACGAGTGCGACAATAAGCGCGACGGGTGGTGGGTTCGATTCCCACTCCAGGAAATGGAATTTTTCATTTCCTGGGTTTGTTTATATAGTATAGGTATGCAAAGAAAATCTACCATTAAAACACTCCGTTTTCTGTTTTCCTCCTGAATACAAGACATTACGTGATGAGTAGAGGAAATCAATTTACATACATACATAGCTTCACTCTGTATCCCGCATATAGCAGGGAAGGCAGAGGGAACCTAGTGTTAAGACACTCCGTTCCCCACTTTCCGCCGAATTGAGGCATTGCGCGCTGAGTGGCGGAACTCAACACCCCTTACTTAATTACTTACTTATTTCATATTCCAAATCTTTTCCATAGTCATTTTCCATTTGACTGACCGAACTGACAGTAAGTCGTAAGCAATTTGTACGGCGACCCTCGTCAGCCGTACAAATGCATGTAATCGCGCTATTAAGTTACATACATACACAATTAGCGGTACAAAAGCAATGTTTAACTTGGAGTCAAGTGTGATGAATGAATGATCTTTGTTGGCTTTGTTTTGTGCTTTTTTAATGAAATATTAAGGATTATTTTCTTGAATATATTTTTAGATTCTTTTTAATTTATTTTATGACTCTATTGGTTAAATGACTCGCTACTTTTTTAGAAAACGTATTAGAAAAGTGGGGAACGGAAACCAGAAAGAGAAAAGAGTGTCTTGGCAGTTTCTGAGGTTCCTAGTGTTAATACACTCCGTTTCTCACTTTCCCCCAATGAAGGCATTGAGTGCTGAGTGGCGGAACTCAACGCCGCGCTTTGTCTTGTTACCAAATCCAGGAAATGAAAAATTCCATTTCCTGGAGTGGAACTAAAACTATATAAACAGCACATAATTCCACTGCGTCGCCTGTATAAACACAATTGGTATTCCATCTATCTCAAATTCAGATGGCAAGCGGAGAGTGGAGTGTTTTGACACTATATTTTCTGGATACATATAGAAAATTGTACAAATTATGTAAGTAGTCATATAAGCGAAGTTCTAATAAATTTTTAGATTAATTTTAACTTTATCTCTTTTTTTCAACTTCACGCTGTATCCCGCATATAGCGGGTAGGCAGAGGGAACCAGAGAACCTAGTGTTAAGACACTCCATTCTCTTTCAACAATTCCGTTCCCCACTTTCCGCCAAATTGAGGTATTGCGTGTTGAATGGCGGAACTCAACGCCGCGCTTTGCCTTGTTATCAAACCCAAGAAATGGAAATACTAAATTTTACATTTCCTGGAGTGGGAATCGAAGCCACAACCTGTCGCGTTTACAGTCGCACGCATGTGCCTCTGCGCCACGACAGGCGACAGGTCTAATATATATTTTTTTAAATTGCGTTAAACGCCGTCTCACACACAGCGTCACAATGGCAAAAAATCATTTTTCTGAATCGAACGCACACTATAACTATATAAACAGCACATAATTCCACTGCGTCGCCTGTATAAACATGATTGGTATTCCACAAAGCGGAAATTTGCATCGGATTGCAGTACACTACTATACGCGTACGCGGCTAACGGACAGGAACGCTTTTAAGTCACTTTGGGTATATTATTATAAATATTTTGTGAGGTTATAATAGCGCAATGGGTTTTAAAGTTGTGAGTTTGGTTCTCGCTTGAGGCAATGATTTTTTTTTTTAGCTTCACGCTGTATCCCGCATATAGCAGGCAGAGGGAACCAGAGAACCTAGTGTTAATACACTCCATTCTCTTTCAACAATTCCGTTCCCCACTTTCCACCGAATTGAGGCATTGCGTGTTGAGTGGCGGAACTCAACGCCGCGCTTTGCCTTGTTACCAAACCCAAGAAACGAAAATACTAAATTTTACATTTTCTGGAATAGGAATCGAATCCACAACCTGTCGCGTTTACAGTCGCACGCTTGTGCCTCTGCGCCACGACAGGTGTTTATGAATTGAAAATTCTCGATGTTATTTTAGATATTTCATACTTTCCGTCCAAATTTGAAATAATATAAAACTTTAAGCACATACTCGTATAGTGCGCACTCATCACTCAATGCTTCAGTTCAGCAAAAATTGGAGAAAGGAAATGTTAAAAGAGAACGGAGTGTCTTAACACTAGGCTCTCAGATTCCTTCTACCTACCCTACTATATGCGAGTTACAGCATTTCAGAAAACGGAGTGTCTTAACACTAGGTTCTCAGGTTTCCTCTTTCGTTCGTTTTGACACCTATCCCTACACTATGTACATAGCAAAAACCCAATGTTTTATTAATGTAACTCTTCTTTACACGAGTCAAAGTACTCGGTAGAGTCAACAGTGCACGTACAAGAATGTTTTGTACGGACACGGTCTCTAGGAAAACACTGGAACTATAGTTGTTACTTTTCTTTGCGAGAATTTCGTTTAAAATGGAATTTTTAAGTATGCTAAGTTTGGTGTTTTTTTTTACATAGCTTCACGCTGTATCCCGCATATAGCAGGGTAGACAGAGAACCTGAGAACATAGTGATAACACACTCCGTTCTCTTTCAACGATTCCGTTCCCAACTTTCCACCGAATTGAGATTACGTGTAGATTCGGACTAACGAGAACGGAGAACGGAGTGTCTTGACATTAGGTACCCTCTCACTCATAATATTATATTATTTACAAAGAAAAAACGCCTGTCGTGGCGCAGAGGCAGAAGCGTGCGACTGTAAACGCGATAGGTTGTGAGTTCGATTCCCACTCCAGGAAATGTAAAAGTTTGGTATTTCCATTTCCTGGGTTTGGTAACAAGGCAAAGCGCGGTGTTTAGGTCCGCCACTCAGCACGCAATGCCTCAATCCGGTGGAAAGTGGATTACGGAGTGTCTTAACAGGTCGGTTCTCAGGTTTCCTCTGCCTACCCTGCTATATGCGGGATACAGCGTAAAGCTAAATATTTAATAATAACCATAGGGTTTCATGATAACAATCAAAAAGTCCCGCAATCATTTAATCGTCCTCCTCATTATCTCGCAGATTAGCTTCAAAGAATTTTTTAACAGTGCCATTTCGAGCTACTTTATAAATCTTTCGGGCGGATTTTAATTAAGAGAAACGAGTCTTTTTAAATTAGTTTCCGCATTATCGCAATTATTTTATCTTTATAATTTATGTTTGTACTTTTTGTATGTATATTAAAAAAAAATATAGGATATGTGTCTACATATCACTTTGTTTTAAACGACTTCAAGAAAAGTGTGTTAAAACTTGACTCTATGTTCTTTTGTGGTACCGTATAACTTTTTACTGAGTCAACCAATTTCGATGATACTTTTTTAATATAATAGCTAGTGTTTTTGATGTAGTCTCATTTAAATTTGATTAAGATCTGATGAGTAGTTTTTGAGTTATTCGTAATAATTTTACGGCTGTGTTTTCTTATGTGTGTATATGTAAACTTTTTACTGGGTGAACCAATTTTGATTATCCTTTTTTATATGATAATTAGGACGTCTGACGTAAATTTTATCTTATCCTAATATATAAGCTATAATATTGAGAAGTTTCATTGTAATCCGTTTAGTAGATTTTATGTGAAATAATAACAAACATCGGGACATTTATTATTAGCACTCGTTTATAGGATTTATTAGTAATGTAGTGTATCGTTAAAATTACTATTAATATTCAACTATTCAGTGTTAAAATAAAATATTGTACAATGTTAAAATATACTATGATGTAACGCTTTTTTACGCTGTATCCTGCACAAAGCAGGGTAGGCAGAGGAATCCTTAGAACCTAGTGCTAAGACACTCCATTCTATTAACATTTCCGTTCCCCACTTTCCGCCGAATTGAGATATTGCGTGCTGAGTGGTGGAACTCAACGCCACGCTTTGCCTTGTTACCAGAACAATGAAATGAAATTACTGAATATTAATACATTTGCTTCACGCTGTATCCTGCATATAGCAGGGTAGGCAGAGGGAACTTAGTGTTAAGACACTCCGTTCCCCACTTTCCGCCGAATTGAGGCATTAATATTGATTATTATAAATATTTGATATTTTCATTCCCAGGTGTGGGAATCGAACCCACAACTTGTCACGTTTACAGTGTCACGCTTGTGCGTCTGCGTCACGACAGACATAACGATAGCCAACCATTAAATTAAATGTAAGTGCTGAAAATATTCTAAAAATTTAAGTTGAAGTAAAGCTTTAGTCTGAGAATAATACCTTCCCGCACCGTATTTACATCCAAAGCCCGTATAATTGAAAGAAAATTTAAATAGAACGGTCAGGATCAAGAAATTTGCTAAAGAAAGACTGAAGTAACGATGGTAATAGTAAAATATATTAATAATTATAATTTTAAAACTTATAGTTTAGGAGATGTCACGAAATCATGTATTTGGTTTTTTAAACGGAGTGTCTTATCACTAGGTTCTCTCTGCTATGCGGAGTAACGCGTGAAGCTGGAATATATAATATTAATTGAAATAATTATTGTAGATAATTATTTCTATTGATATATAAAATTATTACATAGCAGGGTACGCAGGGGGAACCTAGGGCTATGACACTTAGACTCCACTTTCTGCCGAATTGAGGCATTCCGTACTGAGTGGCGGAACTCAACGCCGCGCTTTGCCTTGTTATCAAATCCAGGAAATGAAAAATTCCATTATGTAAAGTTATTATGTAATTTTCCTCTAAATTCTTTCCGTTCTTCAAGTAAAATTTAAAACAATATATTATAAAGTAAAAAGCGCTACAACAATGATGCATCGCCATACAAATACAAATGCAAAACAAAACCGGCGGAATATTTTATAAAAGCAATATTTCATTTAATTCTTTCGAAACGACTATTTGTCATTGCGTATGACACGGTACAAGAGTTGTTGCCTCTTTGAATATTAAAATATTTTTTTTCGACAAATAATAGAACATACATACATACATAGCTTCACGCTGTATCCCGCATATAGCAGGGTAGGCAGAGGAAACCTAGTGTTAAGACACTCCGTTCCTCACTTTCCGCCGAATTGAGGCATTGCGTGCTGAGAGGCGGAACTCAACGCCGCGCTTTTTCCAATAGAACCAATAGTAGTGTGTCTAATATTAATTTAATTTATTTCTAAGTATTACATTATTTTAAATATTGTTTTCTGGGTTCCTTCTTCATATAAACTTTAACTTCCGTCCCAACAATTGTCTTAAAAAGGGATTCAGTTTTCCTTCACTTTTCCTTATTAATATAATGATAGATAGATAGATGTACAAATTTTGTACCACAGTATATAAACATTAAGAATTTATGTATTATAGAAGTTGTGAGTTTGGCGCGGCGCCATTTTTACCGGAAAACCTCTTTTTTCCTCATAATATTGCGCTTAGTTCCTTACTCGGTGACAAATCTATTTAAATTTATTAAAAACTAGCTTTTGCTTGCGACTTTCTTTGAATAATTTAGAATTAAATTTAAATTAAAATTAAATATTTATACTGGAGTCTCTATTCCTGGCCTCTCTAGGCCGTCATGGCGTAGTAGGACGTCTTATTGCAAACGCGATTGGTCGTGAGATCGATTACACTCGAGGGAGTGCTTAAATTTTAATTATTTTCTTTTTCTTCGCTCTGGTAAGGAAAATGCGGCGTTAAGTGCCGTCATTTAACACGCAATGCCTTGAGTTCAGGCGGTAAGCAGCCAACGGAGTGTCTTGATACGAGGCTTTCTTTACACTGCTTTGTATTACAGAAGTTGAAATAGATTTTTTCAGAACTTAAGACCATCGTGGCGTAGTCAGACGCCTCAGTGTAAATGGGATTAGTTGTGGATACGATTCCAACTCGAAGAAAACATTATATTTTAATTATTTTCATTTTCTCCATCCTGGTAAAATACAACACGTTGTTGAGTTCCGCCACTTGGTTCATTAGTGAGTTAATCAAGACAAATTTCCACTCCCTACACAAATTCGAGACATTGCCTTTTGAGTGGCGGAACTCAACACCGCGCTTTATCTAACAAGGGTAGAGCAATTAAATATAATTATTGTCCTGAGTGAGAATCGAACCCGCAACCAATCGCATTTAGTCGGAGGCTGTCCTACTACGCCACGATAGAACATAACAAGAATCATGATATATAAATTATTTTCATTTCTACTTTCTGGTAAGATAAAACACAGCGTTTAGTTCCGCCAATTAACTATAGTATTAAATGCCATAGAACAAGAAGATGTGAGCAGCTATTTTTATTTAAGACACACATATATCAATGTGTGTTTAATTTCTTTTTAGAATAGTATTAGTAGTATGGCTTCCTAATAAAAGGACATTAAGTTTTCTACCATTTCTTTTTACAGGATAAAGCGTGAAACCAAATACAAAAATCTTAAATTCCCACCCAATACATATTCATTTAACACCCAATACATATTTATTTTATTTACAATACATTCGAATTCGAATATTTATTGTTATTACGCTTGTTTCTCTGCAATAATTCAATTTATGTGCAATTTCGCGCAATCATATATTATGTTTCAACGTGCATATTGAAAATGTTAAAATTATTACTAAATTCAATGGTAATTTGTTTGCAATCGGTTCATATAACTTTAACGCGAAAGAACTTGGTGAGTTTTATAGTTTTAGCCGATTTTAAGAAAAGGAGGTTCTCATTTTGAGTGTCTTTTTTTCTTTTTATATGTGTCACCTTTTTATACGGGTTAAATCAATTTGGACTTTTTTTTATTTCAATATAGTAACATGTATCTGTATACAAATAAATAAGTCACTTGTCTGAGGGCACGGGAGTGTTTCTGCCAAGCTATTTATTAACCTTTTTATTAAATGTGGCTAAATAAATACATAAATTATTATTTACAGGCAGTACAGTACAGTTAACGATTCATTAAAAAAAATCATCTATATTATTAATATAAGTTTCCTTCATTAATATTTGAATCTACGACCACTGTTGTCAATCTGTCAACGCCTTTACAAGGCAAAAATGGTACATATTTATGCAGCAGGATGTTCAGAGTCAACCTAGTGTCAATATATTCTATTCTCCATTTTCCGACTGAATTTGAGACATAGCGGCTAATTAGCGGAAATGTACGTCGCGCTTTACCTTACCAGAACAGAATAACATTAAAATTATTATTATACCCCCAGTGGGAATCGAATCCATAGCCAGTTAAGTTAACAGTCTAATATTTTCAAATTGTTTCCACGATGTCCTCAATCAAAAATAATTATTCAAATTTCAATTTGGTAATGAAGAGGGAGAGGTATCTCCCTGAATGATGGATAGACATAAAATGAAACGTAAACAAAAATACAAGTCGGTATAATTTCACACAAATCTAATAACGCGTCGTATCCCTCTGACGAGCTACGTAGGTGGTTATGTGATATCCTGTACCCTTACTACTGGTTTCGTTATATTTAGATATTTTTTTTAAAGAAAATTTCAAATTTTGAGGTTGTATGTGCTTCTATGTAACGATTACAGATTCGAAACTTACTGAGTAATGATTTGATAGTTTTAAAGTATTGGTAATACAAATAGGATACGAAAAATATAAAAAAAAAACAACATAAATAAGTTGGAAAAAGTTTGTTAATATATAGAATAGGAAATACTATAAAAACGTTTAAAAAATTGCAGTATTTGATTTTATGTCTTTTGGAAATCAGCTAAATGCTATGATCAATTGAGCTACATTTTTATCGAGATACGTCGGAAATCTTACATTCTAGGAAGATATGTGAATAAACGGGTAATGTATACTTGAACCTCTCTTGTTTCTTAAGTCCATATTTTATTGAGGAAACAGACTTAAATAAACACAGGAAATATCACATCAATTACCATTCGAATTCATTACTATCTCAACTAAATTAACACGATTTAATTGTCAAAATGGCGTTCATCGTCTGAATTTTTTTTTAAATATTTATTATTTTTTTATATTTGCATTTATATCGTAGTAGGCGCCTCATAAAACCTCTCAACCCGTAGTATATGTGACACAGCATCTTATACACCTTTCAAAATCTACATTACAGTGAAATGATAAATGCCATTGCATTCGTCCCTAAGCCAAGGTGTTAAGATCTATTTTAGATCAACAAATGTATTATTTAAAATTGTATTTGTATAGACGACCCAGTTTAAAACGAAGTGACCCGAAAACATGTGAAGTCGAGGATGTCCTCGAATAAAACATAAATATACAATGAATAAGAATTTATTTAACAAAATGAAACTAAATTAAAAGAACGCAATATGGAGGCAGTTCATAACCATGAATGAACCAGGTTCGAAAGAATTTGTCTTATGGGGGAAAAAGTAGAGAACGGAGAGATTTACCACTAGATAGTTTTTTTCTTCATATAATAGGATGAAAACAACATGAAACTGTTAGGCTTAACACCCTAAATAGCCCATTAGTCTATAAATTTTATATAAATAGGAAAATTAAATAAATTATTAGGCTCTCAATACTTACAAATCAATGAAAATTAGCTAAATATGTGTAAAAACAATATACATTATCGTATCGTATTTAATGTTATATTACGGCCAAATCACATATATCCTTACAATAATAGTAACCTACTTCTTATTCTGATGTATAAACTATATTATTGTAGAATTTCATCTAAATCAGTTCAATAGTTTTCTCGTCATATAGTAACAAACATCTATCCTCACAAACTTTCACATTTATAAAAGTACTAAAATAATAAGACAAGATTGTTCCAATGAAAAATTGCATCATCCATTAAAAACGTATGGATTCCATAAGATTGGAAATTGAGAAAATTCAAAAATCGCACCCTTTCAAATAAATTACAGGAAACTAACTCTGGAACTGCAAATTTAAAGCGTGATTCAATTTTATTTCAATTCATAAAGAATATTAAAAAGTTTAACTTTCCCAACTAATAGAAAAGTTAGCTAATATTATTGATCTCATACTTTGATGGGGCAAGTTGGGATATAAAAACTTGGCTCATTCGCTGCCGTGTCCGCTATGAATTATGAGTTAATGGTTGAACGTAATTCTTATTATAATATAATTTCTTTTTAAAAGATTTTATTGTGATTATAGAAAAATAAGGGCATCGTGGTGATCATCGCGGTGAAAAATAAGGGCATCGCCTGACTAAATGCGTTTGGTTGTGGGTTCGATTCCGTCTTGGGGGAATATATTTCTTTTTTTTAGCTTTACGCTAATCCCGCATATAGCAGGGTAGGAAGAGGGAACGAGAGAACCTAGTGTTAAGACTCTCCGTTCCCCGAACTCAACGCCACGCCATGCCTTGTTACTAAACCCATATATTTCTAATAGTTTTATTTCTTCGTTCCGGTACAACAAACGTCCTGTCTCGGTTTCAGGTAAAAAATGGAGATAGTATCTTGACACTAAGCGTTATCTACCTGAAGAAAAAAACATGAGCTTCATGCTTTGCTTTTTTATACGTAAAACTATATAATATAAAGTAGAGTTTAAACACTAACTAAAGTTAACTTTAAAAAGTTCTCTTTGACTACCCCGCTAGGGATAAAGGTTGTAGGTTCGATTCCCACTCCAGGAAATGATTTTTTTCTATTCCTGGGTTTGTTACTTGTTAACAAAGTAGTATTAAGCAAAGTGCGGCGTTGAGTTCCGCCACTCAGCACGCAATGCCTCAATTCGACGGAATGTGGGGAACGGAGTGTCTTAACACTAGGTCCTCTCTGCCTACACTGCGGGATACAGCGTGAAGCTATATATGTACTAAGTTAAGTTAAAAAAAGTAGTGACACATCACTTTCAACTAGACCTTTTTATATTTATTCAAGTGTAAAAAGCGATTTACATGAAATAAAGCACCAATTACCATACATTTATAGTTCAAAAATGAGCTGAATGATTAATTAAGTTTTTGTTCAGTTTTAATGGCCAATATTTAAATGGTAACAAAAACCTCATCAATGTTGATTTACAAGTTAAATGTAAGCTAATTTTTTTATCATTCTGTATTTAATGCTGCCATTTTTTTACAGCTCCACGCTTAACAAGTAGTCAGAGATAATCTAGTGTCAAAATTTAAGACATTATTTGCTAAGTGGCAGAACCTAACGCCGCGTTTTGCTTTACCACAGCAGAGAGAATGGGAATCGAACCCATAACTAATGGTGTTTGCGTTGCCACATGTGATTCATTTACATTAGCGTTACTTATCAATGTTGTTAAATTATATTTGAAAGTAGCAACTGTTGAGTTTCTCTATGGCTCTTCTTAGTAGAATTGCCTTCCTTCCCAGTGGTAGCTTTCGGTAGGACTGACAATACTGACACCTTTATGTTAATTGACGATTTGAAAGTATTTGTAAGAGCCTATTTGAATAAATAATATTTTGATTTTAATTTTTTTTATAGTGGTTATTCTGATTACAACGGACATGTGGTCCGTCAATATTTGGTCAACTTTCTCTTTATATTCATATTACTTCCAAAGAGAGTCCAAATATTATATTTACATACATAGCTTCACGCTGTATCCCGCATATAGAAGGGTAGACAGAGAGAACATAGAGTTAAAACACTCCGTTCCCCACTTTCCACCGAATTAAAGCATTGCGTGCTGAGTTCAAATCAATAAATTAATATTACTAGTATCCCCGTAAATGCGTTAACAACGCATTGCGTAGTGACGTATGTCACTTTATATAAACATGGATGTCAAACCATGGTAGTGTGTGTAACATTTATTTTATTATATTAATATACTTTTTATGCATTATTTAAAAAATATGTTAGCATTTTGCACTCCATCTATATATAAACTATAAGTGTACCAAGTTTCATGCTCCTCCGTCCGCGTAATTTTCGTAAAAAGAGGTACAAAGTTTTTGCTTTACGTATTTATACTACTTACTATGACTAATAATACCTGCTTGATTTTGATTTTGAAGTATCTTTGTGATTGTGTGATTTTGATTTTGAAGTGGGGAACGGAATTGTTGTAAGAGAACGGAGTGTCTTAACACTATGTTCTCAGGTTCCCTCTGTCTACCCAGCTATATGCGGGATACAGCGTGAAGTTAAAAAAAAGGATTTTTTTCAAATTATTTTAAAACAAGAAATTTAATGTTTAATTTAATAAAGAATTCTAAAATTCCAAAGAAGAAATCTTCACGAAATTGAAAATGTCCTCTCAAATGTTCTAAAAAGTTCCTTCGCAGAGACATTCAGAGATTTAGCTGAAACCAACGCGGCGGAATGAACCAGATAACTCAAGCTTTGGAAAGCTTAAAATTTACTGGAAAACATGTATATTATATTGCCATGTCTTTTATGTAGGTAACATTTATTAAATCATTATATTAATACGTGAAGGAACTTTGGATCAGTTTTCATGAAAACTTTGCGAAGGAGTATGAAAATTTCCATACATATAGTGTACATGGACATACATCCTTGTATTTCCGAAGTGTGTAATTAATACTTTAATATATCAAAAATATCGCCTTTCTTAGAAATAATCTTTGGATATCAGAAACTTGTAAAAATCTCTCTACAGAGATACACATTAAACAGCAATAAAAAAATAATGTCAAGCTTATAAGAATATCGACGCAGCTGGATAAGAACGCATGGCTTAGCGATCAGAGCGCTTAAAAGGTTTCTAAGAGGTGCGGGTTCGAGTCCCGCTACTTTACAATTTTTACTTACGGATTCACCGTGCAGGTGCACACCGCCTTGCAGAGAGAGGAGTTTAGAGAGTACCTCGGATTTACGACCCAACGTGTAGATTTAAGGGGCCCCTTTAAAATGCGCATTAATATCCCCGCTCCTCTCTATACCTAACCTAATTTTAAAAGATACTAATACCGCCTTCTAAATACGTGCTAGAAATGAACAGATAATATTTCTAGACAGGCCGAGATTGTATTCAATCTTAAATTTTGAAGAGAATTGGAATACAAAATCTATCTACCTTCCATTTCATGAACTAGTTGTACTCGCCTCGTCTATGCATAACTTAAGTCTAGATATATGACTCGAGGCGAACACTGGCCTCACTTTAAACTGAATTGTCGACTTAACGAACAATTTTGGTACTATGGTACTGTGGCAGCCACTTTTATAACATAGTTACTTTTATTAAAAACTATTTCCTTATTTATATTTTAACTTTTTAATCATTATTACGTATAACCGTTGTGGCGCAGAGGCACAAGCGTGCGATTGTAAACGCGACAGGTTGTGGGTTCGATTCCCACTACAGGAAATGTAAAGTTAAGTATTTTCATTTTTCTGGGTTTGGTAACAAGGCAAAGCGCGGCGTTGAGTTTCGCCACTCAGCACGCAATACCTCAATTCGGCGGAAAGTGGGGAACAGAGTGTCTTAAAACTAGGTTCCCTCTGTCTATCTTTCTATATGCGGAATACAGCGTGAAGCTATGTATGTATGTAAAATATTTATAATAAATACTACCGTTACTAGATATGCGGCTCTGCGATGTCCGTTTTTTTTTATTGTGGGAGGTTATAAAAGATATTACGACATATGTTACTGACTTGCTTGAATTTGTTTTGGTTTCAACATTTTTAATATTTTAAAGTATCATTGAACTTAGTAAGACTCGAATCCGCGCTTCCTCAATGGCTTAGCAGTCAGAGCGCTTGGACGATTTCCAAAAGGCGCAGCTTCAAGTCCCGCCACGTTATTTTTTATACGTTTTCTAAAAATGTTATTTACACCCTAAATGTTATAAAAAAGGGAGAGTAGAGAGATAACGTATGTATGTATGTAATGTAGAGAGATAAGTTTACTTCGTTTTATCTCATAAATAAACCAATTAATATTCATCTAGCTGTTACGATATGATATTTTTAATTCAATCCCTATTCACTACAACCCGTGTACTTGAAACTGTTCAAAATAGTTTTACTACATACATTCATATACATCACATATAAGTGTGCCAAGTTTCATGCTCCTCCGTCCGCGTAATTTTCTTACAAAAGGGATACAAAGTTTTTGCTTCACATATTAATATATAGATAAATATTTAATATTTACATTTCCTGTAATTTCACATTTTCTGGGTTTGGTAACAAGGCAAAGCGCGGCGTTGAGTTGCGCCACTCAACACGCAATGCCTCAATTTGGCGGAAAGTGGGGAACGGAATTGTTATAAGAGAACGGAGTGTCTTAACACTAGGTTCTCAGGTTCCCTCTGCCTACCCTGCTATATGTGGGATACAGCGTGAAATTAAAAAACAAAAACATTTCCTGTAGTGGGAATCGATTCCACAACCTGTCGTTTATAGTCACACAGTTATGCCTCTTCGCCACGACTGGCCTCTAAATATTTTTCATACTAAATTATAATATTTAAAGCGCATTTCGCACCTAACGTATCACTTAGACGTTACGGTTATGAGTAAATATAAAACCATAATATCTTATCCTTTTCAAAAGCGGATGGGTTGACGTTTTGAAAATGAACTAGAGCGAACTGTTTTAATTAAAAACTGTACAGCGTTTCAGAATATACTGGAAGTTTTTTTTTTATTTTTTATTTTATTTTAATTACCGATGGTTTATTTTTTTTAGTTTCACGCTTTTTTGTATAGTCAGAGAGTAATATATGTTCTCTCCGTTCTCTTTACATATAGCGGGCTGAGTGGCGGAACTCAACGCCGCTTTTTTACCATATCGGGATAGTGAAAATAATTTAAATGCACACTTCTGTACACTTATTATAATTCTTTTTGTATGTTTCACTTTTTAATTAAAGTGTTTGTTCTTTTTGTGTTCTTTTTATACATACATACATAGCTTCACACTGTATCCCGAATATAATAGGGTAAGCAGAGGGAACCTAGTGTTAAGACACTCCGTTACACACTTTAGAGTTAGTGTTCATCCAAATAAAGCCATGGGATACAGCTATGTTGATAAGTCGAAAATGAAACTTTTCATGGTACGTATGTATTTTTAAGTAAATTTTACCTGTAAATTGTTTTTTAACCGACTTCAATAACAGATTTTCAAATCGACGGTCTTTTTGTGTTTTATTACATATTTTTTTTACTGAATGAATCAATTTTGATGATCCCTTTTTTGGATGATAGTTAGTGCTTCTGATGTGGTTTCATTGAACTTATAAGCTGTCCTATATTACGATGGCCTCTAGAAAAAAATATACAATATATTTTCATTATAAAACCATAATTGATAGTATGGTGTTAACTTTGTTACCACATAATTGTGGCAGGTAGTTGTGTTGATAGGTTTTAGTTATTAGACCTAACGACCTAGTCAAAGTATTTTCTATGAAGGAACGTTACACGCTGAAAGTCATTATTTACAATAGAGCAAGTCAAAGACAAAGTCAAAGTCAAATAATTTTATTCAAAATAAGAAGTTACAAGCTTCATTTTTAGAGGTTCTTTATTGCACATAAAATGTAAATAAATAACACAAGAAAAAATACAATTAGGGAAGCCATTTCGGGTTGGGATGACGCCTAAAAACGCGAATGGTTGTGGGTTCGATTCCTTCTCGGGGCAAAGGAGAATTGAGCGGCAACATGAAGGGATATGATGGCATCAGAGCGTCGTGCTTCACTCTGTATCCCTCATATAGCAGGGTAACCTGAGAACCAAGTGTTAAGACACTCCGTTCTCTTTTAACAATTCTATTCCCCACTTTCCGCCAGCTTGAGGCACTGCGTGCTGAGTGGCGGAGCTCAACGCCGCGCTTTGCCTTTTTACCGATTTACTGTATATTTAAAGTGTTCTAGTAAAGTTTGCATCCTTAACAATAAAAAGTGACATAAGTATACTATTAATCGCCTGTAGTAGCGCAGAGGCACAAGCGTGCGACAACATGTAAGCGCGACAGGTTCTGCGTTCGATTCCCACTCTAGGAAATGGAATGTTTCATTTTTTGGGTTTGGTAACAAGCTAGTGTCAAGACTCTTCATTCTCCACTTTTTGCCTGCCTGGTAAAATGATAATGATCTAAATATATTCATTCCACCAAAATCGAACCGACAACCAGTCTAGTTTTACCCGCATAATATTAAAAATCAGAAGAATATTTAAAAATCTAATATGTCAACCTTACACACTTACATATTCGAAACGGTCCTGAATAAAATATTCATGACAATATCATCAAAAATTCCCTTTGTAGTTTTCAGTTGCGAGGATTCTAAAAACACGATTTGGGAGTGAGGTCCCCTTTTAAAACGGGTTAATAGGGCGGGAGCTTTAAAATGTTGTGTCTATAAAGTGTTATCATTTTTTACCGACTCCAAAAAAAGGAGTTTTACAATTCGACTGGATTTCTTTTATTCATAACTTTTTATTAGGAGAACCAATTTTGATGGTTTTATAGCTTTCTGATGAGTCCTTCTGATGTAATTATTACATTCACTATTATATAAGTTTGTGTAAGTAAAATATGGACGTTTAAACTAAGCATATTTTTGATATTTTTGAATATTTTTATAAAGAACTAGTTGATGCTGATATCCCTATTTTCTCATGATTTTAATTCGTCATTTAGACCCACCATACTGAACAACTTTTGTTAAAGCGGCTTGAGCTTATTTTTTATAGTTGAGCTGTTCTGTAATAATATTCAAAATTAATTTCACCCAATCCTAATAACTATACAATAAACAAAGTGTCTTTCAAATCAGTCCAGTTCTTTAAAATTTGAGGCAGTGTGTTACTGTGAAAAAAATAATTATGGGTTCCATTTGAGATGACTCAGATTACCTATTATTAATATTTTTATTTTTTTAGCTTCACGCTGTATCCCGCACGTAGCAGGACAGGCAGAGGGAACCAGAGAATCTAGTGTTAAGACACTTCGTTTTCTTTCAAATTTCATTTTCGTTCCCCACTTTCCACCGAATTGAGGCATTGCGCGCTGAGTGGCGGAACTCAACGCCGCGCTTTGCCTCTTTTAACAGATCAAGGAAATGAAATTACTAAATATTATTTAATATTTTCATTTCCTGGAGTGGAATCGAACCCACAACCTGTCGCGTTAACAGTCACACGCTTGCACCTCTGCGCCACGACAATCCACAATAGTAAGTAATTACTCCACTCTGCTAAGACAAAATGTAGCGTTGACTTCCTTCATTCAACGCAAAATATCTCGATTTTAGGCGATAACTGGAAAACTGAGTGTCTTAACTCTATGTTACCTCTGCCTATACTGCTTTGCAGGATAAAGCGTGAATCTGATAAAAATGTTATCTGATACGAAGCCTCGTGAAAATCATTTATCATGCTTTCCACTCATCCGTCGTTTCCAGGTTAGTATTTTTTACATGACAGATGGACTCTTATATCTTCACACATGGGGCACAACAATAACATTTGGTTCGATATTTTGTGTTTATATTTATAGATGAAAAGAAATTTTTTAGCTCCTTTTTGCGAAAATTATCCATATATAATATGATCGAAAATTATATAATATGATATATTTTTTTAAATATATTGCTGTAACTATTTACGGCTAACATGATTTCACAAGAGATCCGTCCTAGAAGCGATTGAACATACTAATGCGTCGATGTCCATGCGCATGCCAAAAATTATCGTGTTGCTAACGCGAACACATAACAATTAAAGTTGTATTAATATTATAGAAATGTGTTACACGGTCTGGTAAGACAAAGTGAGTCGCTGAGTTTTGACACTGGAGAACAGTAGCTCAAGAACGTAGTGTCTGGACACTAGGTTCTCCTAAACTACCCTTATATGGGATAAAGACCGTCAAGCTGAAGGAAAAAATGCTTTTTTTTTTATGATTATATCATAAGAAAGATTACACAGTATGTGTTACATTATACAATGGCTGTTCAACGCAGGCTCGAGGTCCTCAATCAACGCACAAAAACTGTAAGTTAGAGAGTGTCGCCGACGGCCCGTTTCATAAATCTCGGGGCTTCGTAGGTAACCGCTATAAATTCGGCGAATATCTACGGCCTTTAAGAGTTTAGGGTGTAAGTTTGGGAAGAATAGCGTTTTTTATTTTGGAAATTTAATTAAAATATGGTAATTATTATTTTTTTCAATAATCTTTTTAAGGTTGTATATTTATCTATAATTAATTGCAAAGAGATATATATATATATATA
>JAKGSA010000791.1:296330-342089 GCA_033558755.1 Philaethria dido
TTTTAAAGTTTTAAAGTTTTAAAGTTTTAAAGTTTTAAAAGTTTTCTTTCAGGAAATCCTTTTTCGTCAACGTTTTCCAGAAATGTCCAATGCTTGTCTCGCGCATATATAACTGCTTGCGATCTGGTCTATAAACTAAATAATGAAGATGGTATCATAGTTTTCTTCGTAGTGTGCTATTTGATCACAAGAGTTCTTAATGTTGGATGTTCTTTTGGAAATTCACCCCCTCTAGGTAAGATTGATATTTTTTTGTCCTTATTTTAAACTTCATCATTTTACATAACAAGGTAGTAATGGAGAACTTAGTGTTAAGAATTTCTGTTCTGTTTTTGTCATAAATCATAAATATTGCGTGTTAAAAGGCGGAATTAGCAGCGCGTTTTATCTTATAAAATCTCAATACACTTCACTTTACGCTGTATGCAGCATATAGCAGGGTAGGTAGAGGGAACCTGAGAACCTAGTGTTAAGACATTCTGTTCTCTTTTAACAATTCCGTTCCTCACTTTCCGACGGATCGAGGCATTGCGTGATGAGTGGCGGGACTCAACGCCGCCCTTTGCCTTGTTACCAAACACAGAAAATTAAAATACTTCATTTCCTGGAGTGGGAATCAAACCCACAACCTGTCGCGTTAACAGTCGCACGCTTGTGCCTTTGATCCACGACAGGAGTTCTCAATAAATCCCAATACGAAATATCTATACTTCTTCGAAACCGCCAGCGCCATTCAACTATAGATTGAAAAAAAAGCGTGAGACTGCAAAAAAAATATAAATTTATAAAATATTTATTATTATAAAAATGTATTTGAATATTTTGAAGGCTTATTATTCACATTTGCCTTGGTTTCTTTGCAGGAACACTTGCATTTTTAATTACTTGGGGCATCCTAAGCGGTCTAGATTTCTTTGCGTTTATAGAAGCGTTCAACGATATTACTGATGAGGTATTTATTTATATGAATATATTATTAATAACTTTTTGATTTTTGCCATTTTACCGACTTATTTAAAAATAAGGTTCTCATTACGATTATTTTTTTTGTGTTACCACATAACTTATTGGGTGAAGCAAATATTGATAATTTTACTTTATAAAATTTTTTACGCAGCCAGACTCAAACTGGCTCTTGGAAACCATCTAAGCACTCTGATCGCTGAGCCATACGCTCTTATCCAGTTGAATCGATATTCTATGTTTTTCTTTTTCTGAGTTTGCAATTAAGATTAGTATGTTTTTTTGTTCGCAGGTAACTAATATCAAGGCAAGGCTCAGTAGACTCATGTCTAAGGCAACGGATATCGGATGTCGTGTTCCTATGGAACTAGAATATATGTTTAGACAAATTAATTTAAATAAGATGACATTTTCCGCATTGTCCATATTTACTTTGGAAAGAACTTTGACTATGAGGGTTTGTGAATTCACCTTATTTTAATAGAAATAATTAATATTTTAACCAAAAAAGGAAACCGTTTAAAGTGTAAAATTATTACGAATAACTCAAAAACTACTCGATTCGATTTTAGCTAAATTTGAATGGGACTATATCAAAAGCACTAGCTATCATATATAAAAGCAATCATCAAAACTGGTTCAATCAGTTAAAAGTTAAGCGGTGACAGATAAAAACAGTCAAAAAGATAGTAATCTGAAAATAATTATTTAAAAATAATAAATATAAATAACTGTACTGTATTAATAAATTTATTTCCTTACAGATTTTGAGTGGAATTTTCACGTATTTTCTATTTATAATACAAATAAAGTAAAGGTTTAAAAGAAAAAACTACATAGATTTCAAAACGAAACAAAATAAAATTATTATTACTATTTTAAAAGTGTTTTTATTCCAATCTTCATTCCACCTATAAAAATAGATAGATAGATAGATAAACTCTTTATTACATACGTACACGAAATGTTTTTTTTAACTTCACGCTATCCTGCATAGCACTCCGTTCTCTTTCAACAAATCCGTCCCCCACTTTCCGCCAAATTGAGGCATTGCCTGTTGAGTGGCGGAACTCAACGCCGCGCTCTGCCTTGTTATCAAACCCAGAAAGTGAAAATACTTCACGAAAACATGAATACACGAAATAATGCAGTTTACAAACATATAATCAAAAAAAAAGATCATAAATAATAAAAAATAATCACATGTAAGAAAATAGTTCTTCATAATGAGGTAGTATGCAAAGGCGACCTTATTACTATAAGTAATCTCTTCCAGGTAACCTTTGACATAAACACTAAACAGTAAATATAAGGAAACAATTACCTTCCACCCGAAATCAAGACATTGCATTTTAAGTGATGGATCTCAACGCCGCGTTTATCAGACCAGAGCAGGAAAAAATATATTTTTTTTTTAACTTCACGCTGTATCCCGCATATAACAGGGTAGGCAGAGGGAACCTAGTGTTAATACACTCCGTTCCCTACTTTCTGCCGAATTATTGCGTTCTGAGTGTAGGAACCCAACACCGCGCTTTGTCTTGTTACCAAACCCAGAAAATGAAAATACTAAACTTATACGTTTCCTGGGGAGGGAATCGAACTCACAACCTGTCGCGTTGAAGTCGCACGCTTGTGCCATTTTAATTAAAGGCATTATTTAAATTTGATAATTTCCTTGAATGGGGATCGAACCCATAACCAATGATTTACAGTCTGACGCTGTTGATGATGATGACGAGGTGATGATGGAAGAATTTTAATTAACTTATTTTTCAATATACCTGTTTTTTATAATTATAACCTTTTAAAAGTGTATCGAATCGAAATGGACCAAGTTACAAAATTTTATAAGCAACTAGGCCGCGACCTACATACTATATACGATGTGAAAAAGAGTTTTGTAATAAATTATATTTATTTATCGGTTGAAGCCATGGTGGCATAGTGGAAAAATGACTGTAAACGCGATTGGTTGTGGGTTCGATTCTCAATCGGGGTAATGTTCATATTAGCTAATACTTTACTTTACCTAGCTTCACGCTTTAGCCCTAGCGGACTAGTCAGGCAGAAAGAGGAAGTCACAAAATCATAGTTAATTTTTTTTTTTCTAATTTGGTAACACAAAGCACTAGTCTCGAATTCCACCGGAAAGTACGGAAAGGTTAGAGTGTTTTGACAATAGGTATTGACTACTCTTATAGAGGAAAAAGCGAGAACATAAAAAATAATATCTTCACAAATTGACATATTCCAAACAAGGAAATTAGACATATTCCAAACAATTAAACATATTATTGTGTTTAATTTATTTTAATAGGTATAACGCCTGTCATGGCGCAGAGGTACAAACGGGCGACTGTAAACGCGACAGGTTGTGGGTACGATTCCCACTCCAGGAAATTCAATTTTTAATTTCCTGGGTTTGGCAACAAGGCAAAGAGCGGCGTTGAGGTCCGCTACTAAGCACGCAATGCTTAATTCGGTGGAAAGTGGGGAACGAAGTGTCTTAACACTAGGTTCCCTCTGTCTACCCTGCTATATGCGGAACACAGCGTGAAGTTATGTATGTATTTATTTTCATTTTGCCTGGCGTTAAGCTCAGGTACGTAATATGTAATGTTTCGAATTTAGCCAGAAAATGGAAAACGGAGTGTCTCGCTGCTTATCTTGCTGCAAATGTACTTGCTTAAAAACATATATTTTCATCTGTCTCTAATCAGCAATTTACTGAATGCAGATGAAGTTGCGAGCAAACTACTACTTATTTACATATATGATTACGTTTTTTTTAGCTTCACGCTGTATCCTGCACATAGCAGGGTAGCCAGAGAGAACCTGAGAACCTAGCGCTAAGACACTCCGTTCTATTCAGACTTCCGTTTCCTAATTTCCGCTGAATTGAAGCATTATATGCTGAATGGCAGAACTCAAAGCCGCGGTTGCCTTGTTAACAGAGAAAGGAAATGATAATATTAAATATTGATTATTATAATTGCAAATATTTAATATTTTCATTTCCTGCAATGGGAATCAAACCCACAACCTGTCGCGCTTACACTCGGACAATTGCGCTTTTGCGCCACTAGTGGCCTCGAGAGAGCTTGGTCTCTCTGTCCACCTTTTAAATGCGGTACATGTTTTAAATACGTGTATTTTCGTCTCTAAACCCATTTTACTCAAACTAATTCTTATTTACATAGAGGATTAACATTTTTTTTAAGGTAAGCCGGTAAATTAAGGGAAGCCGATGTCTATTTAGGGAAGCCGATATATTTCGGAGAAATCGGTATCGGATGTCAAGGTATTTTGTAATTTCGCTATACAATTTTGGCGATAAGCTCTTTTTTTTTAGGTCGTAAGATGTCAGAGCTTCTAGTTTTTAGCAATGTAATGTCCAATATTTTTTTTAGATCTCATGCTTGTACATTGAATAGTTAGGCAAGCCGGTGGGAATCGAGTTGTATGGACGTCTCGCCACTGGAAGGTAGGCAGAGGGAATCTGAGAACCTAGTGTTAAGACACTCCGATATCAAAAGATTTCCGTTCCCCACTTTCCGACAAATTTTTCGCCTCTAAGCACGATTTTACTCAATGCAGACGAAGCTGCGAGCAAACATATGTTTATTTATATACACGTTTAAGTCAGCCTGAATATTTAAAACGTTACGCTACAATAATCCACGTCGGCTAAACGAGCCGTGTATATAATATTAACTTTTAATTAGTATTTTAAAAGTGGATTATTACTAGTATTGGAAATCTAATAAAATTTCTATTGAAAAATTAATATTTCAAAAATTCCTATAATACTTAATGGTATAGAAAACGTTTATTTTTTTATCATAAATTATTTTATGGTATACACAGAGAACTAGATTTAAAACAATTCGTTCTCTATATAAGATAATATAAGGAAAAAGATAGTGTTTTTCTAAGAATTATAAGAGATAAGTATCGCTGAATGTAAGCCATGCCAAAATATTTCTTTAACTTACCAAAACCAAGTGATAAATTAAAATTTCTACCAAAAAAACATATACTCGTATTTTTGGGGGTAATATATGATTTCACGTGTCCACATATGGTGTCACGTGTGCACATATGATGTCATGTGTACATATATGATTTCACGTGTCCACATATGATTTCACGTGTGCACATATGACTTCATGTGTCCACATATTTCTTCATGATTTTGCGTATGCACATAAGAAGTAATGCGTGAACATATGATTTCATGCGTAACTTTGAGAGAAAACGTCTGGTAATTAATTCCATAATTTGCAAGTGCGCGAAAAAATGACCTGGCAAACCGGGTAAGTCGGACAACGCATCCGGTGGCATGGTGATACTACATCCGGTAGCGTGCAGTACAGTACGCACTAGAGTGAGTAGAGCACGCAGATGATTCGATGATTGCATTCAAATGATTCAATTTTATACATTGATACAAAATATAATTAACCATGATTATAATTAAATAATTTTTATATCCCCACTTTGGTAAGAAAAAAGGAAAGGGTCAAAGTGAAGTGTGTTGATTACACAACTCAACACAATGTCTCCTTTTATCGACGTAAGCGGAGAAGGGCGTTTTGTCTGACTATCCTGGTATTGTGTGGAAAAACATGAGGCTGCATTAGATAAACAGTTTTTAATCACACTTATGATTTAGGAAATAGTAAACAGTATAATTGTAGAGATATGAAGAACTTGAATGTTACTGGATTGTGATATAAGTTATAAGTGCCGTGCGTTTTGTTTATTTATGATATTTCAGCGTGTGACTGTAAACGTGATTGATTGTGGGGTCGTTTCCCACTCGGTGAAGTTATTTATATATTTCAGTTATTTTCAGTTATTTTAATTCAAATGTTTTAGTAAGATAAAATACGGCGTTGAGTGCAGTACTCAAACTTAACACGCAATGTCTTAAATTCGGATAGAAAACGGAGAACTGAGTGTCTTCCTGTTAGGTTCTCTCTGCCTATCTTGTTATTTTGAATAAGTCGTAAAAAAGTATTAAAATACTAAAAAAGTCATGTAAAATGTGGGTGTCGTTCTCATTGCACTGAATATGAGTTTAGAACAGTGCATGGGAGTAGTGACTCCAGTTTAAACTTAGGGGGCTCCGTTTTAAGACTTTCCTCCGATGTTAAAAATACATAACAAGTTGTAGCCCCCAAAATTTCAGTATGATTACAGAGTATATTTTGGGAATTCCACCCTTAATGCTCTCCTAAACTCCCAAAGGAACCTCCTAAATTTCAAGTTTCTACCCGCAAGTTTTTGTAACTTGCACCACAATATGATAACTATCGTTTCGCTTTGTAGCGGCTTCGCTGGATATTGGTAATAGTGATTAATTATTTTATCAATTATTACTGATATTGGCGGTCTACGAGTAGACCGGCCGATGTTAGAATATAGTTTGAATGGAACAAAATTAAATTGTTTTGCATTTGACGTTTAGATAATATGTGCACGGTAAATAGATTTTGGATTAGGTTAGATTTCGGCTTCACGCTGTTTACAGTAAAGCTGTGACTACCCTCACAGAGAACTCAGTGTCGCTTCAAATTGACTGATTTCAAGTTAAGTATGTATCGACGCTGCGTCATATCAGAGCGAAGGAATGAAAATAATTAAAATATGATTATTTATTATATTATGAGTGAGAATCGAACCTAAGACCAATTACATTTACAATTAAACACTGTATGAACACGATACGACGGGGCTCTAGGATACGTAAAATTAATTTTATATATTAGTAGATAAGAAAGGAGTTTGCTTTAGTTACGATTGTGAGTTAAGGTCATCGTAGTTAAAAAAATAACAATATGCGATGGACATGTGTAATAATAATTATTTAGAAGTATATTATTAGAATATGACCATTATATATATTTTGGTACAATTTGAAAAAAAAAGATGTTGAGTGTCGGAACTTAACGCCGTGCTCTATCTATCTTCAAGAGATAAGCCCACCCTTGTGTACTCAATTATTTTATTTCTTTTCATGTACTTATTTAGTTTTGTTAGTGCAATAAAGAATATATTATTATCTTACCAGAGCAAAAATATAAAAATAATTTAAATAATACAATCATTATTTCCAATGAGAACTCACAACGCCTGTCGAGGCGCAGAGGCACGAGCGTGCGACTGTAAACGAGTTAGGTTGTAGGTTCGATTCCCACTCCAGGAAATGTAAAATTTAGTATTTTCATTTCTTGGGTTTGGTAACAAGGCAAAGCGTGGCGTTGAGATCCGCCACTCAACACTCAATGCCTCAATTTGGCGGAAAGTGGGGAACGGAAATGTTGAAAGAGAACGGAGTGTCTTAACACTAGGTTCTCTGGTTCCCTCTGCCTACCCCGCTATATGCGGGATACAGCGTGAAGTTAAAAAAAAAAAGAAAAAAAAAAGAACTCACAACCAATCGCATTTACAAACGTTGTCCCGTACCTATAGCCTCGAATTAGCTTCACACTATATCCCACACATATCAGGGTAGGCAGAGGGAACCGGAGAACCTAATGTTAAGACACTCCGATCTCTAAAGATTTCCGTTCCCAACTGTCCGCCGAATTGAGGCATTGCGTGGCGGAACTCAACGCCGCGCTTTTGTTATCACCATGTTTTGAATGCCTCAAATTAAAAAAAAATACAGATTGAAATTATATTTATGACATAAACCTCTGGCTGTTCAAACAGACGTGCTTATGTATTCAACCTTTAGTGAGGAAGGCGTAGCATTTGCAAAGTGAAAATGAATTTTAATGCCCTACGTATTCAGTGCTAATGGCCTCTTAAGTGGACAGACAGACGCAAGTTTCACTTACAGCTAAGACTAGGGAATAGTGAGCTTTCGTATTTGTATAAATATATTAATAGTTTTATTTAAATTACTAGCTGTATTTTGCGACTTCAAAATCAAAATATTCTTTATTTAAGTAGGCTATTACAAGCACTTTCGAATCGTCAGTTAACATAAGGATGTCAGTATTGTCAGTCCTACCGGAAGTTACGATCGTGTCGAAAGGCATTTCTGTTGAAAAGAGCCGACAAGAAACTCAACAGTTACTCTTTTCAAATAAAATTTTACAATAAATTTGCAACTATGATGAGCATCAACAGCATTTAATTCCATATATTAACATCATTATAGTATTCTTGGACAGAAATATATACATACATATAATACGTATAATAACATATAATTATATACATTACATTTACATAGGGTAGGAAGAGGTATCTAGTGTTGAGACACTCCGTTCCCCACTTTCCGCCGAATTGAGGCATTGCGTGCTGAGTGGCGGAACTCAACGCCGCGCTTTGCCTTGTTACCAAACCCAGGAAATGAAAAATTCCATTACCTGGAGAGGGAATCGAACCCACAACCTGTCGCCTTTACAGTCGCACGCTTGTGCCTCTGCGTCTCAACAGGCAATAATAATATACAATTATATACTTTTTTCAATAATATGTTTTTAATCTTAAGTTTAAATTGATGAAGTGTCAGCTCCGTAATTATTTGTGGAATTTTATCATACCTACGTATACTTTATGACAAAAATGATTTTTACAATTTTGAAGCGACAACTAGGTGTAATTAGCTTATTTTTCCTTCTTGTATTCGTTTGCGTGGACTGTATAACCTAAAATCCCGTTTTCTTTGGTATTTCGATGAATCCTCTTTAAGCACTCCTCTAAATTCGCCAAGGTTACCTACCAAATTTCATCTTTCCATGGCTGGTTTTTTTAAGGTGCAATATACTTTTTACTGTGCGAACTAATTTTGATGATTCTTTTTTTATGTGATAGCTAGTGCTTCTAATATGGTCCCATTTAAATTTAGTTAAGATAGAAGAAGGTGATAATTTTTTTTTTATGGATAACGGATGGCAAACGAGCAGGAGGACCACCTGATGGTAAGTGGTTACCTTCGCCCATAGACATCTATAACACCAGAGGTGTTGTAGATGCGTTGCCAACCTAGAGGATACAGACGGGGAGGAAGGGGAGGACAATGTAGTAGTCCGCTATCGGAACCACCACATTTTGGGGAACGGATAGGTGGGAAAAGGAAAAACCTGGCTTACATGCCATCGAACCGGAACAGATCATAAGATATTTGGCGGTTCGTCTTTGACATGATAGTGGTCGCGAGCCAGACGGAGGCTCCTACCACCAAAGTACTGGGATACCCGCCTCTTATGGGACGCTACCCAGCGGCGGAGGGAATTGTATTCTAACCCCGCCCCCTCACAGGCAAGTTTTTGAATTATTCTTGATATTTTTACTGTTTAGTATATTTTATTTGTAGTGGCTTATCTTTTTTTTAATTTTAATTATTATTAATACCAAATATAATATATACAATATGATAATTCCCAAATTAATACATAACATTATTACAATACAATCATTGGTAGCAAAGCTAATACGCCATTAGATACGAACAAAGGCAACCCGCCAGGTAATGAGATGCTAAATACTAAATGCGATCTGTGTACAGTACGCTTTCATTTATAGTTAGAATATAGAGAATGGAGGGAAGAGAGAGAGAGAGATTGTAGTGGAGTAGAATAGTGTGACTGTAAAAGTGACGGTTGTGGGTTCGATTCCCCGCAAGGAATAATAACTTTTGAAGTTATTTTCTTTTTTGCGGTCTGGTGAGACAAGGTGCGGCGTTGAGTTTCGCCAATTAATGAGTAATATAAGTATCAAGTGATATTTTTAATTAGGGTTATATATAAAAATTATGGGGAGCAGGGAACGGAGTGTCTTAACTCTAGGTTCCCTCTGTCTACCCTGTGGGATACAGCGTGAAGCTATGTATGTACGTATGTATAAAAATAATGAAAATTTTGAGTTTAATTCCGCATAGCAGGGTAAGCAAAACTTAGTTTAAAGACACTCCGTTCTCCACATTCTTCCCAAAATTGAGACGTTCCAAGTTGAGAGGCGGAACTCAATGCTGCGCTTTTCCATACCCCAACTCGACACGAAGGGAGTGCCTTAACAACTAATCTGTATTATTCTTTCATAATATCATTCTTTCTTTATTTTGTTTTTTTTTGTGCACTTTTTATGATTTCTTTTTTGTTATTCATTATTGTCTTGTAAATATAAAGCATTTGTCTACTTACCAGTGGTGAGGGATGAAAATTTCGTAAAAAAAAATGATATAAAATTTGTGAGCCGGTATATTTAGGTAAGCGGGTACATATGCAAAGGTAAGCTGGTATACATATATAGATCCGACCTGGTCCTACATCTATTTTGCCGAGCTTCCTTTTTATTGCAATGCACTCAATTTTTTGTTGTGCTTTTGTTTTCTCGTGTCCCCAATCTGCTAGTAGATTCGCTACCAATTTATTGTAATTTAGAAAAAGTAAGCCGATGGAAATCGTGTTATATGGACGCTTCGCTACTTACTAACACTAGGCTTTCTCTGGCTACTCTACCATAAGTGAGGCTTCACGAAGCAAGAAAAAGTAAATATGTTACAATATTTTAATTAAGTTTGTTCATACATCTAAATATAAGCAGGATGACCTCCACGTATTTATTTAATAATTAGAACTATAAACTGCTGTACAATGCAGGCAAATATCACGTTGGAACAAACTATTACAGTAATTGCGGGGTTGGTCTGCTATGAAAATGTTTTACCTCAGCCGGAATTGAACCTAAGTACCTTTATTTACGGTGGTATTTTGTATGGCGTGTGTATATCATATTGCTTACTCCACGGTAAACTTTAATCCGTAGGAAATAAATAATAAATGTGAAGAGTTGTTGTACCGTTGAAGATATTTTGAAGCGGAATAGAGATTATGATGTTTTTGAAATGTTTTTTCTATATAAATATATTTTTTTTAATGTATGTATGTAGGTTTAAATTATACAAAGGCCACTTATATTAGAAAAATGAGGTGTAACGTGCTCAGGTTTGGGCAAGTCGAGAGGATGAGTGAAGAAAGAATGGTAAGAAAGATATATGAAAGCTATGGCAAAGATGAGCGACAAGAAAGGTAGGGAGACATCGGTTGACCTTCGAGAACACAGTATCAATGATACTGGAGAAAGGTTACGTAAAAAACATGAGAACCCCCCTGAGGCCATGTATGAAGAGGATACTGACTGTGAACGAGGTAAGAACTATTCAGGCATCCGTCCTCTCTAACTACCCCGTTATGGATAAAGGGTGAAGCTAAGTAAATTATTAGAAAAAATAGACAGTTCTTATAATTAGCTATTCTCGCTTACGTCAAGATCTTGGGCATGGTGGGTTTTGAGTCAAACGAAATGTATCTGTTAGCAATATTGTAAAATGATAGTATGCCTTGAATTGATTGAAAGAGACACCTTGGAATTTAAGATATATGTGTAGATAAATATGTAAGTGTATATTAGATATTTATGTATTATTTATGCCTTTAGTACTATTACTTACTAAGTTACACTAACGTTATTCACCATACGTTTTTGCATTTGAACCTGTCGTTACCAAAGGTTGTTTGTAAAAGGTGACTAGAAAGAATTAAACCACATTTAATAGGCATATATATTATTTTTTTTCTTATTTTTTGTATCTTTTGTGTGCAATAAAGTATATTCTATTGCTACTGAAAAAAGCACTTCAAAATTTTTTATTGTATACCAAATGTCCTGACATGAATACCAAGATCTGGATGGCCCCTAAATAAAATTTATAAATATAAACAAATATTATTACTATCTATAACAAACAAGCAAACGCAACCATAACGTACTGATGAAACTTCCTGTGGAGTGTGGAATATTTAACGAAGACTATTAATTAGCGCGGATCAAAGATAACCCCGTAATTAATATTTAGGGGAGGCGCCTCTACTGCGACTAGCGTTTTGTACACCACTCTATAATTAGACGGGTATAACTTAGATGAGGCCTGTCGTGGCGCAGAGGCACAACTATGACTGGAAACGAGGCAGGTTGTGGGTTCGATTCCCACTCCAGGAATTGGATTTTTTCATTTTCTCGGTTTGATAACAAGGCAAAGCGCGGCGTTGAGTTCTGCCATCAGCACAAAATGCTTCAATTCGGCGGAAAGTGGGGAACGCAGTGTCTTAACACTAGGTTCTCTCTGCCTACACTGCGATATGCGGGATACAGCGTGAACTGGAAACTTGTAAAAAATTACAAAAACCGAAATTCTTACACACACGATAAACTAAATGATAACATCACACGCAAACACTTTATTTAGCTATTTTCTCATATAAGAATAACGTTGTCTCTACATCGTCGTTCGTCGTAAATCAGAGGCGACCATTAGTATTTTTTGTCGCGTATAAAGAAATTGCCGTCTTCCCCTTTTACATGTCATTTTCATGTAAATAATATGTTGTTTTGTCATATATCTGTCAGACAATGAGAAATGATTGCGAAGGTAATGTGCCGTACATAGCTCAATTTTTTTGGAGCTTTCTTTTTTTTCCGGGAAGGTAGAGAGAGCGTAGTGTTAAGACACTCTGTTTTGCACTTTCTGCCCAAAATTTAGACATTGTGTGATATGCTGCGGAACTCAACACCGCATTCTATATTGCCAAAGCACAAAAAAAGGGAGACGTATCCATAACCAATGTTTACTGTCAGACCGAGTCCTATTCACGACGAAGACCTCAGCCTAGAACATAGTGATATATTTAAAACATTTTTTTTAAATATCACGGGAACCAGAGAACCTAGTGTTAAGACACTCCGTTCTCTTTTAACATTTTCGTTTTTTACTTTCCGCCAAATTGAGGTATTGCGTGCTGAGTGGCGGAACTCAACGCCGCGCTTTGCCTTGTTACCAGAGCTAGGAAATGAAAATACAAAATATTATTTAATATTTTCATTTCCTGAAGTGATAATCGAACCCACAACGTTTACAGTCGCACGCTTGTGCCTCTGCACCATCATCTATATTTAGTTATAACTCAAATAATATATAGAAAACTAAATAAATAAGTAAGTTAAATAATTTTTCTTGGCAAAAACGTTAAATGAGCAATTACGCGCGTCTTCCGAAACTCTTGATAGATTTTGATTAATGTTCCTTAATGGAAATCTTCCTTATCAGAACTTTGCCTATTATACTACATTTAGTCGACGCCTCCAATTAAACGATACTAGTTGGGTGTACTGACTTTACTTACATTTTTGTTTTTTTTTCAGTTGCCAGATACAAAATAATCATGTTTTTACTTTGCTGGTGATTGTTTATATTTTTTTTTAACCTCAGAGGAAATGAAAATAGTTGATATTATTTAATATTTTCATTACCTGGAGTGGGAATCGAACCTGTCGCGTTTACCAGTCGCACGCTTTTTACTCTGCGCCACGATAGGCCTCAGTTTATGTTTTTCTTTAACTTCACCCTGTATCTATGGCAGGGTAGGCAGAGAGAATTTGAGAACCTAGTGTTACACTCCGTTCTCTTTCAACAAATCCGTTCCCCACTTTCCGCCAGATTGAGGTATTGCGTGCTGAGGGGCTCAGTTTATGTAATTTATTAATATATCCCAAAAAATATGTTTCATTTATATTTCTTTTCTTTTCGTTCGTGTTCTTTTCTTTTCTGAATCTTAATCCAACAGGTTGAGATAACAGGTTGAGATAGATTGACCCACAGAAAAAAAAATCCAGTTACAGAAACTGCAAAAAAAATTGTAAGAAATACAGTTTTCAGTTTATTTTTTACTATTAAAGACTATAATATCCATAATTAAGATTTTAACCAAAAAATAAAAGTGACGTTAAATAAAATAGACTAAATAGAAGTTGAGTTATTCGTAAATTTATTACGAATAACTCAAAAACTACTTGTCATATCTTAACTAAATTTAAAAATTGCATCAGAAACACTAGCTTAATCACCAATTTAGTTCACCCAGTAAAAAAATATGCTCACACAAAAAAAAACAATCGTTTTGTCTTCCTTCTTTAGAAGTAGGTTAAAACTAAGTAAAGAAAAGAAATATATATTTATATTCTAAAAACATATGAATACATGTCTTTTCTATTGTAACGGATTAATAAATCACTAAGACCAGCATTAGCGGGTAATGGAGCTGTAAGGATTCCTTATTCATTATATGAAAACTTATATGCTTGGAACGACGAAAATATTGTAATATATTGTATTGTGTCTTTAGAATATCTATTATTGTCTAGTATACACATACATACATAGCTTCACGCTGTATCCCGCATATAGAGCAGGGTAGGCAGGGCGAACCTAGTGTTAAGATAATCCGTTTCCCACTTTCCGCCGAATTGAGGCATTGAGTGCTGAGTGGCGGAAATCAACGCTGCGCTTTGCCTTGATACCCGGGATGATAACCCGGGAAATGAAAAATACCATTTCCTGGAGTGGGAATCGGATCCACAACCTGTCGCGCTTGCAGTCACGCTTCTGCCTCTGAGCCATGACAGGCAGGTTTATTGTCTAGTGATTCTTTTTCATTTATCGGGATAATGTTTTAGAAAGGTAGGCGGAGAGAATCTAGTGTTAAGACAGTCCGTTCTCTTTTCGCTTGAATTCCAAATAGTTCGAGTCAGAGTGAAGCAATGAAAATAATTTATATTCATATACTCATTTCGTGTTTGTCTTTAAGTAGTTGTAAATTGTATAATAAAATAGCGTAAGCGATACGTTTTGGTACGATGTGGTAGATGAATAATAAGAAAAAATAAACTAAAGAATAACAAATGAATAATCTTTATCGCCACTCAGTACGCAAAGCCTCAATTAGGCAGAAAGTGGGCAACGGAATTGTTGTAAGAGAACGGTGTGTCTTAACACTAGGATCTCAGGTTCCCTCTGCCTACCCTGCTATATACGGGATACAGCGTTAAGTTAAAAAAAGGGTGAAATATTGCAAAAATTAGCAATACTTCACTCTCGTTTTTACTTTCAGACAGACAAAAATAACCTAGTGTTAAAATACTCCGTTCTCCGAGTTACATGTATTGAAAATAATCAAAATCCAACCAGGAATCGAACTCACAACCACCATTTACAATTTTTCACACAAAACTCCATCTTGCTAAGACAACTCACCCCAGGTGCGTACCTTAATAAAACGGCATATCCTAGTCAAGTTATTTATCACCTGTATAATGAATACGGTGTACGAGTAATTAAGCCGTTCCCCGTTTCACGTCAATTTACAATTTAAATAGAAAATGTTGTATTGTTTCACATGTTAACACTCCTGTCACTTTAAAGGAAGATATGTGTATATATATATAACGCTTGCGTTACTGAGTGACTAACTGTCTGTTAGTCTGTCATACACGCGAAACTACTGAACTGATCATAAAAAGATGAAAATTGGCATGTAATTTCTCGAAATTCCAACGAAAACGGGAAATTTATCATAATATCCTGTATAATACAACGTATGAGTAATTAAGAAGTTCCCTGTTTCACGTCGATTTATATTTTAAATACAAAATTCTGTATTGTTTCATGTGTTGATATAAGGATTCTATCTTTTTACATACATACGAGTACATAGCTTCACAGGTAGGCAGAGGGAACCTAGTGTTAAGACACTCCGTTCCCCACTTTCCGCAGAAGTCTATCTTTTTCTGCGGAGGAATTAAGGTTTATCTCTATATTTAAAACGTTTGCGTTACTAAGTGGCTGACAGATAACATACAGGCAAAACTACTAATCATAGAAAGCTTAAATTTAAGGCATTTAGTCTCTTTGGGGAGCACTAAGGGGGCATTTCTCAAATTCCTATGAAAAGAAGAAAAAAACGCAGTTGCAGTCGGCAGATAACCTAACCTAACTTCACGCTGCGGTCCCTGCATATTTCTTTTGCCTCGTCCACAGTCATTAACCTCTTCATGCATGCCCTCCGGGGAGACCCTCATTGATACTGTGTTCTCGAAGGTCAACCGATGTCTCCCCCTACCTCTTTTGCCGCTCACCTTTGCTTCATATATATTTCTCACCATTCTTTCATCACTCATCCTCTCGTCATGCCCAAACCACCTGACCACGTCATCTTAGCTAAATTTAAATTGGGCCACATCAGAAATCATATAAAAGAATCATTAAAATTGGCTCACCCAGTAAAAAGTTAAGCTAACAAACACAGTCTAATTGAGAACCTTCAGTTTTTGAAGTTTGTTGAAAAATAAACTATTATTGCAAATGATATAGCTGTCATATACATAGGTTGTGGCTTAAGCCTAAGGCGTTATCGTTTATTACTTCCATCTCGACCGAGGCATAGTCGCTAGTCGCTAGTCGCTAGGCGTGTTCCGTATCATGCCAATTATGTTTATATACTTTGCTGTAAGTATCGCCTTCGATGGGAAATTGTAGAGATTCAGACAAGGCTTTTGTAGTGGAAAGCTTGGTTAGAATTAATAGTGTGGGTTCTTAGGGTTCCTTATAACAGTAACCTTAAAAGAGGAAAGGACTCCTTGAGGGATTATTTTATTGCCTTTATGTTTGTCTTTCTATCTATTACTAGCTATCTTATTATATAAAAAATAATAATCAGAATTGGTTCACCCAGTTCAAATTGTGCGGTGACATATAAAAAAATACAGTCGATTTTTTAATATCGGTAAAAAAAAAATATTATTTATTTCTACTAATGTCCTCGGTGACGTATATGTCACTTTATACAAACATGGATGTCAAACCAAGTGTGTAACATTTATTTTGTTAATGCATTATTTTAAAAAAATGTTAGCATTCTGCACTCATTCTCTATATAAACTATAAGTGTGACAAATTTCATGCTCATCCGTTCGCGTAACTTTCGCAAAAAGGGATCCAAAGTTTTTGCTTCACGTATTTATATATAGATAAGGTAAGTTCGTTATTTGAAGTAAAATTTAAAAGTAATAAAGAAATAGAATCAAAGGAATCATTTTGTTATCAATACGTTTGTGTGTCTGTCTGTTAATTTTTTAAATGGCTTAAATTTTAATGGCTTAAAGTTTGCAACGACATCTATCAAGATGTCGTTTATTAATTTATATTATCTTCATTTATTATTAAAATTAGATTTATTATTTATATTATTTGCATAAACTGTCCCAAAACTACCCCATCCCATCAATAAAACTCCCCCGAGTCAAAGTCAAATAATTTTATTCAAAATAAGAAGTTACAAGCTTCATTTTTTGAACGTCAAATAATTTACCACCGGTTCACTAAATTAAATGCCTCAGACCTGAGAAGAACCGGCGCAAGAAACTCAGCGGGACTTTTTTTTTAATTCAATGCTTTACAAATATTTATTACTACTTACTGACAATGGTACCTTTGAAATAGACTGGAGCGAGCATTTCATTCCCAAGGCGTGTTATCATTTATAAAATCACTAATTAGGTAATAACCTTTAACACACCAACGTCTTTTCACATTTTTTTTTAAATTGTGAAATGGAATGGTGGGAATCTAATTCATAAACACTTCAGACAGACACGTCAGACGTCTTCCTGCATCACAATGGCCTTTACTTCTTATCTCTATTTCTTACAGATTCTTTAATAACAAATTAAAATAAACTAAACTTTCTTCTTAAACCTTCATGCTGTATCCTGGGAACATGAGAAACTAGTGTTAAGATACTCCGTTGTCCAAGATTTGTCATTCCCACTCTCCGCCGATTTAGGGATTGCGTGCTGAGTTGCGGAACTCAACGCTACACTTCACTTTTTTATTAGAACGATGAAATGAAAATACGAAATATTTTTTTAATTTCCTAGAGTAGAAATCCAAACCGCATTCTGTCGCGTTTACACTCGCACGCTTGTGCCTTTTCGCAACAGGCCTAAATTAAAATAAATTTATGTGAAATAAACTATAAAAATGAACATAGGTAAATAAGCCGTAAAGTCACAAAGTGATACCGCTTCACGGGCGCAGGCTATGTAAATGGCCGTCGCCGCGGGCGCTCAGCTTGATTGCCTCCATCTTTTGGCCAGTGCCTCGAATTATTTGAATTACTACACAATTTACACGCTGTTATCTTACTTCATTGAATTATGTTAAAATATCAAGTTTTGAGTATATTTTTATGGTGTCTTAGACTTTTTTGGGAGAAGCAGAAAGAGGAGTGATAAGAATAATATTTGGAAAAAAGGCAAAGAGTTGTGTTTTTATATGTTGTCTAAAGTAAACTTGAATAGATTTTAAATGTCATGGTATTAAATGTAACAAGCATCATCTGCTGGCATGGGAGTCCCACATAACCTGTCCGAGTCCCCAATCGGATGGGTACCCGTTAGAGGGTTTCCTCACGAGAAAAAAAATCTTTAAGTGTTATCCTCCTTTTGTGAGGTAAGCCAATATAACTAAGTACATATGTATACAGTTTCACGCTTTATCCCGCACATAAGGGTAATTAGGATGAACCTAGTACCAAGATACTCCATTCACTGCTTTTCACCTGACTTCAAATTTAAACATGTTGAGTGATAGAACTCATTGCAGCGCAACCAGAGCTGATAGAATTAAAATAATTTAGATATAAATATTCCTACCCTGCTATATGCGGGATACAGCGTGAAGCTATGTATGTATGTATAATTATTCCTACGAGTGTGAATCGAACCCAAAACTAATAACGTTTACAGTCAAACACTGTTCCGCTGTACTAAAATAATCTCAACAGTTTTTATTCATCTATAAAATTTCTAAAGCAATATCCCACATAAAAGGGTAGTCAGAGTGACCCTAGTGTAAAGACACTTCGTTATTTTCCGCCGTATAAATAGCGTAACTCAACGCCGCGTCTTATCAGTAAGAATATTATTTCTAAAGAATTTTATGAATTTCAATTTAATTATGTAAGTATAGATAAGTATACCATAAAGCTTTATGCGTAAGGGTTTGAGACCATTTGCTCTAAACGGCTCGTAGTTGAACATTAAACAAATTACTCGAACGCATATATTTTAATATAAAGTGCTCATCGCGGTGAATTGTCACAATTGTGCGGTTCTTGTGCTTTGTTCTAACCGACTTTAAACGAAAAGAAATGTAAAAAGAAAAATATAATTATTTTAAAGACCCTTGTGGCAATGTGGGACAGCGTTAATTTTTTTAACAGCTTAAAAAAATGAACCAAATTTTATGTCACGAGGTTTATTTATTTATTTATACTTTGTTGCACATAACATAAAATAAATAAAAGGCGAGCTTAAGGCTAAAAAGCATTCTGTACCAATCAACTTTGTGATGTGGGAAATGATTATGTAGGTGTGTTTAAAGTTAATTTAAATTAATACTTACTAAATATACATACAAAAAGACATATACAACACAATACAACACCACACAAAACAACATAACACAACACAACACAAAACAACATAACACAGCACAACACAATATAATACAACACAATACAATACACACAATACAATAGTTTACGATACTATTAAGGTTATCTTTGTCTTACCTGGATTCATTCTTCTAAACCATCAATTTCACGTTCTTTAATTGAATTGGAATTAAAATTTATCACTCTTGATATTTTTTTACAAATTTAAAATATTTTTTTTTCCAGTTACAATTTGTTTCAAATATTTAATTTGCAGGAAATTCAAATATATCCCTTTTATACTATCAAAAAATAAAAAAAAATTAACAAAATATTATCATTTAGCTTTCCGTTTTCTCTACCCTTTGTCCAAAGAAAAAACAATTAAAACTAAAAAAGAAACATAATGATCACTTACCATAGCATACATAATGAAGACAGCGCCATCGCCCGCGGCGTTTAACGACGGCGATCGCTTTAAGGGTTTAGGGTCCCTTTCATTCAGATAAACGTGTCTTTGGGGACAGCAAATTAGTTCTTTGTTTGTACTCTTTTTCTCTTTTAATGACTACGTTTGGAGTTTTGAAAAATACATGTTTAACCGATTTCAAAGAAAGAAGGTTAGCAATTCGCTTGTATTTTTTTATGTGTGTTTTTTACTGGGTGAAATGATTTTGATGATTCTTTTTTTTATGTGATAGCTAGTGTGTCTGATGTGGTTCAATTTAAATTTAGTTAAGATCTGACGAGTAGTTTTTGAGTTATTCGTAATAATTGTAATTTTAGAACAATTCATGTGCTTAATATTGAAAATGAGAAAAGTATAGAAGTAGAACGGTCTTACTAAAGGATACTTTGTTTTTTTATTATTGTGACAAAACATTTGTAAACCTGGGTTTGGTAAATAGGCTAAACGCGGCGTTGAGTTCCGTCACTCAGCACGCAATGCCTCATTTCGGTGGAAAATGGAGAACGGAGTGTCTTAACACTAGGTTCCCTCTGCCTACCCTGCTGTATGCGGGATACAACGTGACGCTATGTATGTATGTATTATCTAGAAATTATTTATTTTTTAACTTCATACTGTATCCTACACATTAAAGGATAGGAAGAGGGAACCTAAGAATCTAGTGTTAAAACACTCCGTTCTTTTAAGATATCTGTTTAAATCCACTTCGAAGATTCTGTACAGAAAATATTTTCGTTTCCCTAATCTCGTTTGGCAAAATTCAGCTATGTGGTGCACCATGTCACTAAAAAGGTGCATAATGAATAGGTAGTGATATTTCACATTTTTTTCTCGCAAAATAATGGGAAATTAAGGAAATAATTGGCATAAGCATATAATCCTTTCATTTAACCCTTAGACTGACACACGGACGGATTGTCCCTTTGGCTACGAAACCCTAATAAATCTGTAACTTAATTTAGTTTATATATATATATATATATATATATATATATATATATATATATATATATATATATATATATATATATATATATATATATATATATATATATATATATATATATTCGTGTAATAGGTTTTCTACACGTAAGGTAATTGTAGGGAAGTGGGACAGTGTATTGTAAATGGAGAGCAAATCGCGGCGTTAAGCTTCGCTATTCTAGATGGAATGTATTAGTATTGGATAAAAAATAGAGAACGGAGTGTTATAATACTAAGTTTTCTCTCACTCTCTTTCTCTCTCTGAGTCTTGCAGAGAGTAAGCTTAAAAAAAGTGGCAGCAGAGTAAGCTTAAAAAAATAAATAGTATAACTAATCTTTTATAAAGAAAAAACCCGACTACAAATAAAATGCACATACATACGTACATACATAGCTTCACGATTTATCCCTAGTGGGTATCCCGCGTATGTTAGCAGTGTAGGCAGAGAAAACCTAGTGTTAAGACACTCCGTTCCCCACTTTCCGTCGAGTTGAGGCATTGTGTGCTGAGTGACGGAACTCAACGCCGCGCTGAATGCACAAATAATAATTATAACGAATAATTCAAACTACTAGATCTTAACTAAATTTAAATGAGATCACATACTCGTAAGAAGCATTAGCTATCATATAGAAAAATAATAAACAAATTTTTAAATTGACCCAGTAAACAGTTACATTGTAATACACATAAAAAGTACAGTCGAAGTAAAAACCTCTTCCTTTTTGAAATCGGTAAAAATAGTACCTAAAATTATATCTTTCGACAGTAACTCTAGGATATAATCCAATGAATCCGTTTCCATGGCAATTTGACACAACATGTCAATATTCAAGCGTCGGTCTTTTTGACAGATGGTTTCTCATATAGACAGCTCCCTTCAAGTTTGCACTAAACATTTATTGCATAGCTTCTGATATTTGGTGAATTTAGTTAAAATGTTTCTGAAGGTTATGAGTTCGTATTGTAAAAGTTCGTATTGTAAGGGTTAAAAGTAATTGTAGACTACAATTTATAAAATATAACCATACAGACGTATGGTATTCTAATATACAATTTTGTAATCATTTTTCCACTCTAGTAAGACAAGCTGCGACGTTGAGTTCCGCTACACAACATGTAGTGTCACAATTTCGGGTTCAAAGTGAAAAACAAACAGAGAAGGAACCTAGTACTAATTATGTTCTCTCTGCCTAACCTGCTATGCGGGAAAGGAAACGTGTAGCTTTTGACAAATAAGAGTTTCCTTCTACCTGCCTACTTATCTTCAACCACAGTATTTCGACATAAAACTGTAAGAATAACTTCACCCCAAAAGATTTTGCCAAAATATTCAAAGTATACAAACCACCCCTCACAATATATATAAAATAATGTGACGCAAGGCACCCTTGTCAGCATTGACAGGCGATGGACGGGTTAAATCCGAAACTGTTAAATATATGCGTGTAATAAATTCTTATGACTCATCATAGCCAAGTTTACGAGGTTCTGTTACGGTAGGTTGTTTGTAGGTAAAAAAATATTTTAAAATGGAAAGGTGAGAGCGGAGTGTTTGAACACTACTCTTTATTTTTTTGAGCTTCACGCTGTATTCCGCATATAGCAGGGTAGACAGAGGGAACCTAAAAACCTAGTCCTAAGACACTCCGTTCTCTTTCAACAATTTCCGTGCTTTGCCTTGTTACCAGAGCGAGGATCTGAATATACTAAATATTATTTAGTATTTTTATTTCCTGGCGTGGGAATCGAATTCACAACTTGTGACATTTACAGTGGCACGCTTGGGTCTTTGCGCCATAACAGACCAAAACTTATTTTGTGGCGGGGTAGTAAGAAAAACCGTACCGCTGGAAGATTTTATGGCTATTTTTCAAAAATTACATTTTTCGATTTATTTATTATTTTCTGAGGTACTCGAGTACACGAGATATTGCACGAATTCCAATATAAAATATAAATTCATAAAGCGTTCATTTTACCCTACCCTATAGTAAAAAAAATATGTTAACTTAATTTTGCTTCCGCAGTCGATTGGCGAAACTCAACGCCGTACTTCATCCTATCAGAGTCCGAAAAGCTCCGAAATCCGAACAAAAGTCCGAAGACCTTCGAGAAATCGAACCTACAACCCGCGTTTACAGTTAGACTGCCACTAAAATCATTATTCCTATTCCAAATATCTTCTAAACACACATCTAATTCAAGATTATCTAACAGGTTATGATATTTAAACGAACAAACATACATACATATACATTAACACGACCATTACGTTTAGCAATTGTTTTAATTACAAAACGTTTCTATTATAATAACATTTACTAAGCTTTAAATGTTAAGTTATTTTTAAGAATTACGCTAAAATAGACCGTATCTCCCTTTAATAAGGTATCTTTTTGATTGTTAAGATTATTAAAGCGGTTTAAAGATACTTATTGTATACCTAGAGGCATTCGTGGTATGGGATAGTATCTAAATGTAAACGCAATTGCGTTGTGGGTTCGATTCGGGGGAATAATTATATGTATTTCTTTTTTTTAGCTCTATTAAGACAATTCGCGGCGTTTAGTTTCGCCTTTCAATATTCCATGTCTACGGTTCGGGCGGAAAATAGAGCAGTCGAGCAGAGTTTATTGTATATATATATATATAAATTTTTGACTTCAAAAAATAAAGCACTCAGCCACTCAGCACGCTCAATTCGGCGGAAAGTGGGGGACGGAGTGTCTTAGCACTAGGTTCTCAGGTTCCCTCTGCCTACCCTGCTAAATTCGGGATACAGCGTTAAACTAAAAAAAATGAAGCATATACCTTTGAATAAAATTATTTTCTTTGATTGTAACTTTAACCACGATGGTCCCATAATAATACCTCTTTTTTTAACTTCACACTGTATCCCGCATATAGCGGGGTAAGCAGAGGGAACCAGAGAACCTAGTGTCAAGATACTCCATTCTCTTTCAAAATTTCCTTTCCCCACTTAACGCCAAATTGAGGCATTGCGTGTTGAGTGGCGGAACTCAAAGCCGCGATTTGAAAGGAAATGAAAATAATAAATTTTATATTTCCTGGAGTGGGAATTGAACCCACAATCTGTCGCGTTTACAGTCGCACGCTTGTGCCTCTGCGCCACGACAGGCGTTTATATTGATACCCGTACATATATATTTACAATGAGATTAGTACATTCCGTCTACACGTATAATCGACCGTAACGACGTCGTCAGTCCGTTGGCACAACACTTGGCACCGCCTCAATCGGTTCTTGGCGGCGAACAGGAAGTACTACTCAGAATTTTAAGCACTTAGTATTGATTACTATGTAAATGTCTTTTTCAGTTGTCAAATTGTTTATCAGTTAGTATGTTTCAAGATGTTTTTTTATTAACTGATTTTTTTTTTATTTATTCTTTTATATGTAAAAATTTGAACATAGCAGGATTTGAACCTTCGCCTTGGAATCTTTCCAAGCACGTAAATATTTTTTGTCATCCTAAATCAGTGTAACTAAAAAAAAGTAATTAATATTTATTAAAGATAAAATTAATTTTAATTTCCCACTCTGAAATGACAGAGCGCGGCGTTAAGTTCCGCCACTGAACCCGCAATATCTCTTATTTGGGCGGGAAGTAGAAAACGTCCTAACTCTATATCTACCTTGCTATAAAACGTTAACCTAAAAATAACAAAATTTCAAAAATACTCCCCTATTATAAAAAGCGCTCCCTTTCATTTATTCCCTGGAATCGATACCAGAACCTGTATATATTTAAAACTGTGGATTAGTTGGAATCCACTTGATACCGATCCGTTCGATTATCCCGGATAGGACACGTTTATTCAATTAGACGGTTGAGTATTTAGCGCGGGTCGTTTACGGTACATGGGGACGCTTTAAAAATTCAACATTGGTAACCCCAATTCTGATTTGATTCCTTATTTATAGGGAAATTAGGTGTTTTGCTATGGAAATAATAAAGATTTTAACTATAAAAGAAAATTGACTTCAAATAAGGTATAATTATTACGAATAACTCAAAAACTACTTGTCATATCTTAATTTAGATGGAACCTCAAAATATTTGTGTTATGGTGCTTTTCAGACAATTCAGTGTTATTTGTTATACAAAATATGTATTTAAATATTTAAAAAATCTTAAGATTTTAACAGTAAAAGAAAATCAAAAAATATACTAATAAGTAAAATTATTACGAATAACTCGAAAACTACTTTTCGTATCTTCACGCAAAGACCACCTCAGAAGCACTAGCTATCATATGAAAAAGTAAACATCAAAATTGTTTCAGGCATTAAAAAAGACAGTTATATTGAGAACCTCTTCCTTTTTTTAAGAACTAAAAACAGCTTTATTCCATTTGTATAATCTATAAGAAGAAAATTCTTAACAATCCATGGATTGACCATGTGGGTGTCCAACGCGTTGCAGAGAGAGGACTTTGGAGAGTGCCTGAAACTTACAACCCAAGTGTAGGTTTAAGGGGCCCCTTTAAAATACGCATTACCGTTCACCTCCATTGTCCGCGCTCCTATCCTACCTAACCAAATTTGAAAAGATCCTAATGCCGCCTCCGAAATACGTGCTAGAAATGAATTAATATTTTAGCTCTTTATATATGTAGGCAGAGGGAACCTGAGAACCTAGTGTTAAGACACTCCATTCCCCACCACCACCAAATTGAGGCATTGCGTGCTGAGTGGCGGAATTCAACGCCGCGCTTTGCCTTGTTACCAAACCCAGAAAATGAAAATGCTAAATTTTTACGTTTCCTGAAGTGGGAATCGAACCAACAACCTGTCGCGTTTACAGTCGCACGTTTGAACCTCTGCGCCACGACAGGCGTCATACTGACAATATTAATTACGAATTTCCTTTTGTAAACCAAACTTCACAATATCTAAACACGAAGACAGTTGTCGCTAATTAATAATTCTCATATTGTTACAAAGCTCGTTTGCTTTGTCGAGCTTAAAAAGTAAGACTTTGGAAGTTACTTTGAAGAATTATTGATGAAATACAAACAAATGTTATGATAAATAAATTAATTGTTATATTTAAACTGTTTACAAAAAAATAAAAACTTCACGCTGTATCCCGCATATAGCAGGGTAGACAGAGGGAACCTAGTGTTTAGACACTCCGTTCCCTGCTTTCCGCACGAATTTCAATATAAGTTAACTGGCGGAACTTGCCGTGCTTTACTTACTCTTAGTTATTAAGGCCGCTATACACGCAGTACAACACGGAAAGGCCTTCATACATCTGTAATAAATTATATATTTTCCTAAATCAAATGCGAACCTACGAAAACAATACCACAATGCTATCTGTGAATTAAGATTTTTGACTAAAAAGAAAACCAACTTGAAAAAAATGCCCTAAAAAGTAAGTAGGGACAGGCCGCACTAACCTTGTTACGAATTACTCAAAAACTAGAAAATGCTAACTAAATTTTAATGAGACCACCTTAGAAGCACCACCTATCATATTAAAAAATAATCATCATAATTAGATCACTTAGTAAAATGTTATCTATATTTCACTTCAACTATATTTTTTGATGAGCGTTACACAATTGATACATCCTTCTTTCTTGAAGTCGGTTAAAAGACTATTAAGTTTTTTTTTTAACTTCACGCTGTAACCCGCATATAGCAGGGTAGGCAGAGGGAACCAGAGAACCTAGTGTTAAGGCACTCCATTCTTTTTCAACATTTCCGTTCCCCACATTCCGCCGAATTGAGGCATTGCGTGTTGAGTGGCAGAACTCAACGCCGCGCTTTGCCTTGTTATCTAACCCAAGAAATGAAAATACTAAATTTTATATTTCCTGGAGTGGGAATCGAACCCACAACCTGTCGCGTTTACAGTCGCACGCTTGTGCCTCTGCGCCACGACAGGCGTGCAGACTATTAAGTAAAATAATAAACCTTAAAGTGCTAACTAACTTTTAATAGAATATTAGTCTAATCTCCAAGCTATTAAGGCGGCTATGGACGCGGTACAGTAGGGACAGGCCGCGCTAACGACGGCTCACGACTTAAAAGATATCTTGAAATACCTAAAATTGTTTATTTATTCTAATTCCGGATTTTGGTTTAGTCAGCTCCAGGGAATCTTGCGTTAGTGATGTTTTAATTTGAGGCTATCGTGGCGCAGTGGATAGTGTCTGACAGGGGCTGAACTGTTTTCATGCATTTGCGCTGTTAAAACATAACACGGCGTTGAATTCCGCCATTCAACACGCCATGTCATATGGATTTGGATGGAATGTGGAAAACGGAGTGTCTCACTACGTTGTATATGGTTTCTTTCCAGGTATTATATAATGAAAGTTACTTATTCTGCAAAAGAAGCAGCTTCACGCTTATTCTCGCATATCAGGGTAATGAGAGAAAACTTAGTGTCAAGACACTCTGTTTGCCGCATTCAGAGGATATCCCACTACGCCAAGATGGCCTGATGACCGTCAAGATGGTATTATTTTATTGTTAGGCTTAAAAGTGTATTACACCTTACCCAGTAGTGTCCAACTAAACACAAATTATATTATCAATAGCCCAGTCATATAATAATACCCTCCTTGAGTTCTATTTCTTACTACAGCTTATCTAAATACTAAGCTAAAATATAAAAAAATAAAGAAACCAATATTTAAAGTGTGGTTTTTAAATGAAATTTGATTTCAAAAGTGTAGCACCTGTAGAAAATAACACTAACTGACGATATAATATCATTTGCTTAGAACAAAATAAATAAAATAAGAAAATCTATACCTTAGGTATCGCTAAGGGGTGATTGTAGTGTGGTACAAGTGAAAAGATAAAATATATTTAAGATTTTATCAAGAAAATTAAATTGCCTTTAGATGATATGCACTGAAAAGTAATATTGTAACAGATAACTCAAATACTACTAGCCAAATATTATTAAAATTTTAATGAGACCACATCGACAGCACTAGCTATCATATAACAAAAGAATCATCAAAATTGATTCATCCAGTAAAAAGTTATGCACATATGAAAATTACAGTCCATGTGATATACCTTCTCCTTTTCTAAAGTGGGTTAAAAATTGTAGACAAACTTCAACGGAAGGTGGCGAATAGAGTATCTTGACACTAGGATTTCTGTCTCTGTTATGTGGCAGAAAATTTTAAGCATTAAAGCTATATGAGACACTAAAGGCTATTGAAACTATTTAACCTGTTGTACTTATGATCTTTTATTCTACATAAAAAAAAACATAACCTCAAAGTACAAAAGATTATTATTCCTATACTACATTTTAAATTAATTAAACGCCTGTCGTGGCGCAGAGGCACGAGCGTGCGACTGAAAACGCGACAGGTTGTGGGTTCGATTCCCACTTCAGGAAATGTAAATTTTAGTATTTTCATTTCTTGGGTTTGGTAACAAGGCAAAGCGTGACGTTGAGTTCCGCCACTCAACACGCAATGCCTCAATTTGGCGGAGAGTGGGAAACGGAGTGTCTTAACACTAGTTTCCCTCTGTCTACCCTGCTGTGGGATACAGCGTGAAGCTATGTATGTATTTATGTACATTTTAAATTTAAATAATCGCTACCACCTATGACTTACGTCCGATAGTACAAAATACACGGTAGGGTGAAATAACGAGGTGCGGCCAAACAAAAAACCCCTTGTACAATATGAAAATAATACGCTCAAACAAAAAACGCTTTGTAAATATTACGTTCCTTTAAATTATGTATATGGAAGAAAGGAATCTTACCTTACAAGGTTTAATAGTTATATGAATTGTATGGAAAACGTTGAGCGGAGTGTTTTGACACTGGGTTCTCTTTGATTATGCTATAAAAGATATAGTGTGAAGCTGATTTTTTAAATTTGTATGGATTTGTTGGTACATAGGGTCATACATGGTTCTGGGTTTGAATTCATTTCTATGGAATATTATTATTTATTGTTATTTGAACATATTATAACACTACAGACCTTGGTCAATCTTTAAATTTACATTAATTTAAATTGTTACTTAAAGATTCCTTACTTCGACAGGGTGTAATTGTAAGCACAAGTAGTTATGGATAAGATAAAAAGCGACATTAATTTCCGATACTAAATGAGCAATGATACGAATTCAAGTGGAAAATAGAAAACGGAATATTTTAACACTATGCCTTCTCTTATTATCTTGCAAACAGAAAAACAAGAAATAAATATTGATCAGATCACAAAGTTATTAATAATAGTGGTCCCAGCGTCGCGTTAACAACGCGTTGTCTTTAGCAGCGTATATGTCACTTTATATAAAGGGGAATGTCAAACCATGGTAGTGTGTGTAACATTTATTTTGTAAGTTTAATATACTTTTTATGCCGTTATTAAAAAAAATATATTAGCATTCTACACTCCTTCTGTTATATACAGATCTTTAAGTGTGCCAAGTTTCATGCTCCTCCATTCGCTTAATTTTCGAAAAAAGGGGTATAAAGTATTGGCTTCACGTATTTATATATATATATAGATAAAAAAAAACAAGCAAAAATACCACAAATATTCCGAACAAGAAAACAAGTAAAAGAAATAAACAACATTTAACAAATCCCAATATGCTTGTAGTACAATAGTTAATAAAGTTTTAGCTCGCGGCGTTCCGAGCTGTAGTGTAGCTGTTAAAGATCTCAGCATTGTCTCGACCCGCTGGAATACTATTTGTTGAGAACTTACCCGTTTTGTCGCTATGTAAATACGAAGATTGTGATAGTTGTACGAGAGTGGGGGGAAAAGGTCGTGTGAATTCAAAAAATTGAGAGATTTGGGTAAATAATTATGAATTAGAGGAAAGATTTTGTGAATTGGGGAAAAATTATGTGATTTTGGAAAATCTTGGGTGAAAAATGTCAATTAATTGAATGTAATTAATTAATATTTTCTCCCCGTTGTAAGGTCATGTAAATTAGGGTAAGTTATGTGGTTTGTGGGGAAGTTATGTAAATTGGGCGATAGTAAGGTGAATTGGGGAAAAATTCGAAGTTTTAGCTCGCAGCGTTTCAAGCTATGTAGTCTCTTACGAAAGTGGGAAGAAAGTTCGTGTGAGTTGGGAAAAAATATTTGAATTTGAGTGGGAATTTATGTGGATCACTGGAAAATCATATAAATTAGATGGAAGATTTTGTGAAAAGCTATATAAGAGGAAATGTATTAGGAAAACATTATGTCAATTGGGGGAATATAGTGTAACTTCGAGGAAAATTATGTGATTGGGAAAAAGTTATATATATTTATAGAATGAAAACAATTTAAATTTGAGTTCCTCTTTTATAGTTTAAATTAAACTCTTTCAGGTAAAAAAACTATTTAAATAAAATGAAAAATAAAACAAGATTTACACATACCTAATACCTAATAACTTAAACATGCCTACCCTGAAAAGTCCTATTCCGACTTATCAACATATTCACACTTCTACGGATACTATAGTTACATCATATCCAAATTAAACCTAGAACCATCACATGTAACCACAAGCCAACTGCGCTGTTTCTCTCTTCAGCTAAGCGCTAATATTACTAAAGGCACGCAACTATAAGCACAAGTAAACATGTAATTAAATACCGGTATATTAATATTGACTACCAACGCGATGTTATGATAGATATTAATTATTATATACTAGCTTTAAACCGCGGCCTTGCTCATATTAATGCCCTTAAGTTTACATACATATATCAAAGATTATAAAATTTCAAGCAAGCTATGCCTCTATTTGGCGGAAAGTGGGGGACAGATATCTTAATAGAGCGGAGTGTCTTAACACTAGATTCTCTGGTTCTTTCTGCTTACACTACTACGTGCGAGATACAGCGTGAAGCTAAAAAAATATGATTTCAATAGAAGTGATTGAATGTTTTTTTTAATATTTATTTGTAATAAAAAGTATCGTAGGTATGTTTTTTTAATCTATTTAAGAATAAGTGTACAAAATTTAATGATAATCATTTGAGCAGTTTTGGCGTGAAAGCGTAACAAAAGGACTTACATTCACACCTATAATATCAGTAGAGATATTCTTACTAATGTTGTCTTCATTACTGAAGGTCGCGTCTGTGAGTCATACGCTGCATTGGTGGTTCTCTTGTTCCACTGGGTTCGGTCTTCAGCTTCTCTCAACGCAGATGTTAGTGAGAGCCCAGTAGAGGATACTTGATCACACCATCAGCTACCTTGCCCGTTACAATTAGTTTTTCAATGTTGTTGGTTGAGTTCGGGCGACGTGACCGAATTATTCATTCACGTCGCCCGAACTCAACCAACAACAGCAAGAATTCTACTGTAGCAAAGTACTAATGTTACATATATGTATATATGTACGAAGGGTCATTGTGGCGCAGTGGGTCAGTGTCTGACTGTAACAGCTGGAAGAGGTTGTGGGTTCAATTTCCAGTCGAAACACAACGACTTCTTCTTCAACAGGCAATGATTCGATTCTAGGCGGAAACTTGATAACGGAGTATCCTGACGCTAGGTTCTCGTTATCCCGCTATGTGCAAGAAAAGCGTGAAACAAAACTATATGTATGTGATTATGTTTGTATGTTTGTTTGTTTTTGTAAACCTAGTGTCAAAACACTCCGTAAACGCTATGAGGTGTGGGTACCTTCCAATTAATGTTATAACGTTATATATAGAGAAAATGATTTTTTATCCATAGCAATACTATAGTTCGCTTCATAGTTTTTGTTGTTTATAGATCTGTTATATTTATCTTATGTAATAATTAAACGGCTTAGCCGGTTTTAATTAAACTATTTGTAATTAGGAACACTCGAGTTTAGAAAAAATAGAGACTGTTTCATTGCATTATAATTAGAAAATGTATAAATTTTACAGTAAAATAAATATAAGCTTTCGCGCACATTGCTAAGTGTTTATTAAGTTAAGTAAACATACATGATACGAACTTAAATATGACAAAGTATGCATTTCGCCAATTACCATGTTCTTGTGAAATTTTGTTAGAAAAGAAAAGTAGTAGTTTTTTAGGTGGTAGGAGGTTCGTCCTCCGACTGGCTCGCGACCACTATCATGTCAAAGACGAACCGCCAAATATCTAATGATGTGTTCCGGTTCGATGGCATGTAAGCCAGATTTTCCCCTTTCCCACCCATCCTTTCCCCAAAATGTTGTGGTTCTGATAGTGGACTACTACATTGTCCCCCCTTTCATCAGTATCCTCTAGGTTGGCAACGCATCTACAACATCTCTGGTGTTGTAGATGTCTATGGGCGAAGGTAACCACTTACCATCAGGTGGTCCTTCTGCTCGTTTGCCGTCCGTTATCAATAAAAAAAATTAAAAAAAGAAAATAAAATAACTAAATTATGTTTGATGAGTGTTTACAGAAATACTAAATATAAAGCTAGTTTCTTTTTCCCGCAAAGCAGAGTCAGAGGGAACCTAATGTCATGACACTCCGTTCTTTCTGAAAGATATCAAGACATAACGTGTTATCTTGCGGAACTCAACACCGTGCTATGTTTAAGTTGAATGCGAAAGTAACATAATTTAAATATATATTTAGAAAACGTATAAAAATTTGAACGCAGCGGGACTAAAACCCGCGCCTTTTGGAAACCGTCCAAGCGCTCTGACCACTAAGCCATGCGTTCAGGTATGGTATGGTATATTTTTTACATATGTTTTTCGTTTCGTAATTGTGTGATTAACACTTTAAAACTTTCAAAACAAAAATATAATTGAAATATATTTAAATCGGGTAAGAATCGAACATATAACAACTAGCCATTACAGACAACCTCTGCGGCGTTAAGTTCCGCCACTCAGCACGCAATGCCTCACTTCAGTGGAAAATGGGGAACGAATATCTTAATTTCAACGGAGTGTCTTAACACTAGGTTCTCAGGTTTCCTCTGCCTACCCTGCTATGTGCGGGATACAGCGTAAAGGTACAAAAAACCGTTACAAATATTTGCAATTTCCGTTCATTTATAAATCTAATATATTTTCAGGAAAAGCTCACAAAAATCAAAGTAGGTAAATCTAAGTAAGTAGATAGACCAGATACCTTCATTAAGAAGGGCCTGGCTCCTTGTAATCTCTTCAAGGGATTGTCGTGTCAAGGGCGAACGAGTATAAGCCCTTTGGCGATGGCGAAATTAAGTATTACTTGTTCTAGATTCATGTGTATTATTTAATTAGGTTATCATGGTACAGTGAGAGTGTTTGACTGTAAGCTTGAGCGGTTGTGGGTTCGATTCCTACTCCAGGAAATGAAAATATTAAACAATAATAAATAATGGGGAACTGACTTGTTGAAAGAGACCGGAGTGTCTTAACACTAGGTTCTAAGGTTTCCCTCTGGCTACCCTGCTACAACTATACATACGGAGTGAAGCTAAAAAAATATAGTATTACCATTTCCTCGCTCTGGTAATAAGGTAAAGCTCGGCGTTGAGTTCCGCCACTCAGCACGTAATGTATTGAATTCCGGCAGAAATAAGAAAACAAGTGTCTTGATATCAGTTTGTCTGTGTCTATGTCTATGAAACAAAAGGCACGGGCAAGTGCGAGCCCGTGGATGTAATTTAAGTCATGAAAAAAAAAATCTTTCGTTACTGAATGACTGACGGACAGCGTCATTGGGAAGTGTATGATAGAAGGATTTCTCGATATTCCTATGAAAACGGGAGGAAACGAGATTTTAAGGGTTATAATCCGGCATATAGATACAGCCACAATTATATTATACTAGCTGTTACCCGCGACTTCTCTCATGTAGTCAATAACAGGTATAGTGCGTATATGCGTTCATTTGAAGGCTTTGAAGTAACTAGATTTTTAAAATTTTTGACAAACATTCATACCTGCAAAAATATTTTTTTAATAAAAAAATATTCTATGACCTTTTTCATACCTCTAAAAGTATATGTACGAAGTTTCATGGTTCATGATAATCAGTTGAATAGTTTTGTCGTGAAAGCGTAACAAACAAACATACATTCACATATATAATATTAGTAGAGATATACGAGTACATTTAGTTAAAACTCGCTCGTATCGTCTCCACGTATATCAAACGATATTCTTATTCAACATAGCTTTTGAGGTATAAAATTAAATTCCTAGCAGAGCTTTGTGCATACATTTTATATAGAGTTACTACATTGTTACAAAACTACCTTTGTAACTAACTGGCTTCTAAATTTTACAGTTTAAATTATAATTACATGAAAACATTAATTTTCTCTCAATTTCTGTTCAGTTTTGATGAACATTCTGATTAAAATGTTTTTATCCGACTGTTAGAGGAGGGTTATGTTTTTCGCGCGTATCATGTATGTTTTTTTTTTTTTTTTATGGATAACGGATGGCAAACGAGCAGAAGGACCACCTGATGGTAAGTGGATACCTTCGCCCATGAACATCTACAACACCAGAGATGTTGTAGATGCGTTGCCAACCTAGAGGATACAGATGGAAGAGGAGGACAATGTAGTATTCCGTTCTCGGAACCACCATATTTTGGGGAAAGGATGGGTGGGAATGGGAAAACCTGGCTTACATGCCATCGAACCGGAACACATCATAAGATATTTGGCGGTTCGATATGTTTTTTAATATTCTTTATTACCTCATATCTTTCAAACCTCTGGCCTTATTTATATAATTAAGGTGACGTTAGATAGGTATTGATACTCCAAGTGTTCTTAGATATGTACGTCACGCTTAATTCATTATTGTGCCCTCTAGAGGCAATTATGTCATGAATAAAAACAAAAAAAATCGTTGATGGGTACCGTGTCAAATGAAAGTACTTAATTAGCACATTTCGAATATATAACACATAACTAGCTTTTATAGCCTACTTTATTTGTATTTGCTTCCTATATTTGAAGAATTGGAAATTTTCGTTTCGTTTCGTATGGTTAACACTTTGAAACTTCAAAAATATTAAATGTTCAGTCGGGTTTTTTGTTCGTTATAATTACTGTTCTACCCTCTTGCTTATTTCTTTATTTTAGAGGGAAGTTTGAGACAATTTAGAGGCAAGACACTCCGTTCTTCATTTTCTACGTTAAAATTTGATATATAATATTTTTAGTGGCGGAATTTAACACCGCGTTTTATCTTACCAGAACGGAGCAATTAAAAAAAATAAATATAATCACAATTACACTACGTGGGAATTAATTCCATAATCACTCATGTTTAGAGTCAGACATTGTCCTTTTACACTACGGTACCTATAATAGAATCTTAACAGGAATGTTAACTGAATAATTGATATTTTAACGCCTATCGTGGCGCAAAGGCACAAGCGTGTAACTGTATACGTGACAGGTGGTGGGTTCGATTACCACTCCAGGAAAATGATTTTTTTATTTCCTGGGTTTGGTAACAAGACAAAGCGCGGCGTTGAGTTCCGCTACTCAGCACGCAATGCCTCGATTCGGTGAAAAGTGTGGAACGGAGTGTTTTAACACTAGGTTCCTTCTGCCTACCCTGCTATATGCGGGATACAGCATGAAGCTATGTATGTATGTATGTAATTTTAACCTCTTTTCAACATAAGGGAGTGTTTTAACACTCCACTCTATGCGAGGTAGAGTATAAAGCTGTTTTTTTTACATTATAAAACATGATCAAAGGTATAAAGGTAATGAGATGAGTTATCAAATATTCTGATGAGTACGAGTATTGAGATAGGACTTAATGGAAGCTATAACCGGTTAGGTTAAGGGTTAAAAGTTGAATTAATGACAGAGATAAGGTTTTGAGGTCATTTTTATGAAATATTGTTAGAGATCCTTGTGATGCAGTGGGTTGTGGATTCCATTTACATTCTGGAGAACGATATTTTTAGTTTCATGCTGTATCTCGCACATAGAAGGGTAGGCAGAGAGAACCTGAGAACCTAGTGTTAAGACACTCTGTTGTCTTAATGATTTCTGTTTCCCACTTTTCACTATAGTAATTATTTTCATTTCTTCTTCATTGAGTTCCGCTACGGAGCGCGTAAAGCCTTGAATGAAAAGTGGGGATCTCTCTAATTACTTTTCTATACGGGACGAAGCGTAAAACTACATATAATATAATATTTCTTAACGCCTTGTTTCATTTACCACACTCATGAATTAAACACCTAGTAAACAATCATACGGTCCATATCATTAAAAATCACCTCCCAAGCAAAACCCCTAAAAAAATTACATTTAAACTGCAAAATATAACCGTTTATTATCAAGTTTAACAATTCATCTCATTACGTCTGTACCTCACTGTTTTACCTCGTAATCTCTCCCTCTCTCTCGTAATCTCATCACAAAGGAGTACAAACACTTTTTCAATATCTAAAAGCTGCTTAGTTCAATGAAAAAATGGATCATCCGTACGGTATTATATAATTTTATTGCTTTTCGTCTCTTCTGATATCCAATTACGTAATTTTTTGAAACATATTTCTTAGAAACTCTTTTATTATCTTATGTTAGCTTTTGGGTATGTTTTGTTCATTTTATTGTAATATTTGATAACTGTGTATTTCTAATACCGTAATGTTTCTTTTTGTGTGGTTTTTAATGTGATTTTTCTTTATATTTCATGTTTTTCGCATAGCATGTTAGTTGGAGAGGATTAAAACGCTATGTGCTTCGCCTTGTACTGGAATTCAATGCATTGATTGTTGTGTGGCGGAGGATAACGCCGCGTTTTTACTGCTAGAGTGTAGAAATGAAGGTAATTCTAATATAATCATTCCTCTGAGTGAGAATCGACACCGCAACTAAATACTTATGAACGCCTGTCGTGGCGCAGAAGCACAAGCGTACGACTGTAAACGCGACAGGTTGTGCGTTCCATTTCCACTCAGGAGTACTCATTTGGTAACAAGGCAAAACGCGATGTTGAGTTGCACCACTCAGCACACAATGCCTCAATTGAGTGGAAAGTGGGGAACGGAGTGGTTTAACACTAGGTTCCCTCTGCCTACCTGCTATATGCGGAATACAGCGTGAAGCTAAAAAAAAATTCTAAAATTGTAACTTCACCTACACCTACAGACACCTACACCCTAAAGGCCGGCAACGCATTTACAATTCCTCTGGTGTTGTCGATGTCCATGGGCGAGGGTTACTACTTACCATCAGGTAGTCCTTCTGCTCGTTTGCCACCTTCCACTACAATAAAAAAAAAAAAAAGAAATCCATCTTAAATTATTATTCTCAATCTCAAAATACAATTCCAATCATCTGTATCGCAACAATTTGACGGTTCCTTTGTTTGTCAAATCACAGACAAATTGTACGAAGCCGCGTTCATTTGTTCCACAATTTTAATTACAATCCAAACGCAAGTTACGCCTTTCATTTCAATTCGTTACGTTGATTCGTAATCATTTTCTTTAGAAAATCAAGATTCGTGGGCAATAACGAAAATTTGATTTGGTCCAGTTTTTGATTTGAATTTTGTTATAATTAATAATTATTTGCGGTTTAGAGGCTGCAATGAAAGCGGCTGACTTTAAACGTGAATGGTAAGAATTTGATTCCCACTAGGGGAATTACTATATCTATATGTATGTATATGTATGTATGTATGTATTAATATACGTGAAGCAAAAACTTTGGACCCCTTTTCACGAAAATTACTCGGATGGAGGAGCATGAAACTTGGCACACTTATAGTTTATATAGCGAAGGAGTGCAGAATAATAGTATATTTTTAAAATAACATAAAATTAAAATTAATGAAATAAATGTTACACACTACCATGGTTTGACATCCATGTTTATATAAAGTGACATATACATACGTTGCTAGAACGCGTTATTAACGCGTTCTGTCAGCGGGAAGTGTTCAAATTATTTTCATTTTTCTGCTATAAAAAATAAAAATGCTGGAAAATAAAACACGGCGTTGAATTCCGCAACACTAATTTAGCATTATATGATTTTTATAAGTGAAAAATCTGCAAGCAATAAAAAATTATCTATTTGGCGAAAGACATTTAAAGTCATCGCGGCGCAGTGGGAACTGATTGTAAGCGCTTTTGGTTAAAAATTCAATTCCACTTTGGGGTAATGATTATATTTAAACTATTTTCATTTCTCTACTCTGCTATGACAAAACGAAACTAAATTCCGCCACCTAACACGTAATATCTACTAACAGAAAGTGGAGAATAAAGTGTCTTAACACTAGGAAACGGAGTGTCTTAATTCTCTCTAACTGCCCTTGTATATGGGATGAAGCTTATACTTTCAGTCTTATTTACATCAAAGTTTGTATGATAACTTTTGTTAAAAGTTTTAAGATACTAAAGTTTTAGCTTCTAATAGTTAATATTCGAAACTATGCAGTAAGTTAAGTCAAGTCAAAGTGTAAGTTAAGTCAGTAGTTAAGTCCTTTCGTAAACAAAATCCAGTGTCCGTAGATTATGTTGTTTATGTTTGACTTACATTGTACGCTTTGTAGAATCGAGAGACTATATTCAGTAAATAAAAGTAACTTTTTGAAACTTTTAATGTATATAAAAGTAACTTTACGAGTTTTGGTGTTACGTTTTTTTTTTTTTTTTTTTTTATGGATACCGGATGGCAAACGAGCAGAAGGACCGCCTGATGGTAAGTGGTTACCTTCGCCCATGAACATCTACAACACGAGAGATGCACTAGATGCGTTGCCAACCTAGAGGATACAGATGGAAAGGGAGGATAATGTAGTAGTCCGCTATCGGAACCACCACATTTTGGGGAAAGGATGGGTGGGAAAGGGGAAAAACCTGGCTTACATGCCATCGAACCGGAACACATCATAAGATATTTGGCGGTTCGTCTTTGACATGATAGTGGTCGCGAGCCAGACGGAGGACGAACCTCCTACCACCAAACAAGACGTTAAGTTACTTCGTAATCTATATATAAATACGTGAAGCAAAAACTTTGTACCTCTTTTTACGAAAATTAAGCGGACGGAGGAGCATGAAATTTGGCACACTTATAGTTCATATAGAGACAGAGTGCAGAATGCTAACATTTTTTAAAATAATGCATAGAAAGTATATTAAATTAACAAAATAAACGTTACACACTACCATGGTTTGGCATCCATGTTTATATAAAGTGACGTATACATTACTAAAGTCAACGCGTTAGTAACGCGTCAACGGGGTCACTAGTCCATATAGATACACATATTAAGCTAATTGTTAAATTTATTAGTTAATTCGTTTCCGTTTGAAGTTACTAATTCACACTTTTCTTTGTTCACCTTCTGTTCGAATAAGAGCGTCTTGAGTTGCGGAACTCAACGCCGCGTTTTATATTAATTCGCGGGAAATTAAAATAAATTAAATATGATCATTCCTCCGAGTGGCATTCAGGGTCTAGTTCTAAGACACTCCATTCTTTACTTAACTTAGCTTTACGCTTTCTTAATGGAGTCAGAAAGAACGGAGCGTCAAACGCTACGGTTTCTGCATATTTTTTCGCCTCGTCCAAAGTCATTAGCCTCTTCATACATTCCCTCCGGGGGGTCCTCATTTAGGTTCCATCCGAAATCAAGACATTACGGAACTCAACGCCTTTTATCTTACCAATCAGATATTTACTCAAGTGGGAATCGAACCTGCAACCACAATGCGTTCCAAAAAGATACACAATGCAAAATTTTCTTTCTCAAGACGTAATATGAACAGAACCCTTTCATCCGGCTATCTGCCAACTTTGCTCGTATATGATTAAATGAAACAGGCTGACGTGACATGTGTTGACGAATTATATTACTACTGCCTTTTGTACTTGTTTCTATTTATTTTTTTGTTATTATTAAGAATTTGTATGTAGGTATGGTATATTATATATTTATTATGTTCACATATATATATATATATATTTTATGGATAACGGATGGCAAACGAGCAGAAGGACCACCTGATGGTAAGTGGATACCTTCGCCCATGAACATCTACAACACCAGAGATGTTGTAGATGCGTTGCCAACCTAGAGGATACAGATGGAAGAGGATGACAATGTAGTATTCCGTTCTTGGAACCACCACATTTTGGGGAAAGGATGGGTGGGAATGGGAAAACCTGGCTTACATGCCATCGAACCGGAACACATCATAAGATGTTTGGCGGTTCGTCTTTGACATGATAGGGGTCGCGAGCCAGACGGAGGACGAACCTCCTACCACCAAAAATCACATATATTCTATTGGATGTCTATTTTTTTATTATTGTTTGCTTTTTTTTTCTTTTTTGTACTTTAATCCCGCCTGTAACATACTCATCCACTTCCACAGGTTGACTGTAAGAGATCTCTTTCAGGGATAAGTTCACTTTTGTAAACTAAAAAATGTATTTACTTTTTCTCATGTATTTTAAGTAAAATAAAGAATATAAAAAATATAAGAAAAATCTGCTTATTATTATTTTTGTATACCGCACATAGACTGATAGGACCTGAGAACCTAGTGTTAAGACACTCCATTATCTTTAAGATTTCCGTTCCTCACTATTACATCAAGTTGGTGCGTTGCCTGCTGAGTGGCGTAACTCAATGCCACGTTTTGCCTGTTTGCTTGTTACCATAGCGAGAACACAAAATTACTAAATAATATTTAATATTTTCATTTCCTGGAGTGGGAATTGAACCTATAGCCTGTCGTTGTTGTGATTATTAAGAAATTTTTTGATTATCACTTACCAGCCAGAGGTCAGTCGTGGCCAAGAGGCAGCGTGCTACTGTAAATGACAGGTTGTGGGTCCGATTCGCAATGCATCATCATAGAAAATCATTTTGTCGCTCTGGTAACAAAGAAAAGCGCGGATTTAAGTTCCGCTACTCACCACGCAATACTTAATTCGGTGGAAATTGGGGAACGGGTATCTTGCTAGAACGCAGTGTCTTAACTTTTTTTTTTCTAGTTTACTTAAAAAAAGTCGCATATTTTCTATACATACATACTTAAATAGCTTTACGCTGTATCCCACATATAACAGGGTAGGCAGAGGGAACCTAGTGTTAAGACACTCCGTTCCCCACTTTCCGCCGAATTGAGGCATTGCGTGCTGATTGGCGGGACTCAACGCCGCGTTTGGCCTTGTTACCAAACCCACGAAATTAACATACTAAATATTATATTTAGTATGTTAATTAACATATTAAATATTTCTCAGAGTGGGAGTCGAACCCACAACCTGTCGGGTTTACAATCGCACGATTGTGCCTCTGCGCCACGAAAAGCTTTACTTTGTATAGAAAATATGAAATGAAAACAAAATAACAATACGTCCACGCGCTTTTTACTATCTGTGTCTTTTTTTGAAAAATTCATATAAAAAAATATTCCTCAGTAATAACGTTGTATCGACGACTAGTGTCATAGCAATGTTTAGAAATATTTGTTTTTACGTTTCGATTGATTTTTCGACACCAATCTACCGTTATGTGATTTTTATAGTTCAAAAATCTGTATGCAATACAAGTTTTTTCTATTTGGTATTTTAAGGTTATCATGGCGCAGTGGAAAGTAACTATAAACGAGATGGGTTGTGAATTTAATACCTAGTTGGGATATAATAATATTTTCTTTTCTTTAGCTTCACTCTGTATCCTGCATATAGGAGAGTATGCAGAGGAAACCTGAGAACCTAGTGTTAAGGCACTCCGTTCCCCACTTTCCGCCGAATTGAGGCATTGCGTGCTGAGTGGCGGAAACTCAATGCCACGCTTTGCCTTATTACCAAACCCAGGAAATGAAAATACTAAACTTTTACAATTTCCTGGAGTGGGAATCGAACCCACAACCTGTCGCGTTCACAGTCAGATGCTCGGCTCTACGATGGCCTCTTGAAGATTTCTATTTTTCCAAAATAGAAGAAGTTATTAATTCGAATTTAATTTTTTTATATGTTAACGCATACATTTTTTGCTGTGTAAACCAATTCTGATGAGTAGTTTTTGAGTTATTCGTAACAATTTGCAATTGGTTAACATCTTTTTCTACAACAATTACACACAATAGTTCACTAATTCTAGTGACCTATTAAGTGACGTAACCCTCAACCTACTTTTATAAGAATAATTAAAAAAAAAAACAATAAAAGCCCTCTTTACATCACCGTCTTTGAATATGAAAGCGGAGAAAATGAAAAACTAAAAATGCTAAGGAGCTTAAACCCCTGTAAATCGTCGGACGCTGAGCGTTCCGAAACCGGAAACGGAAGAGGTTTAATGCAATATAATTTTGCAGCCAACAAAAGAAATTAAGCTAGGAATAGTGATATTTTTTAATTTAATTTGAGGTTATTTGATTATTTTCAAGTATTTTTAAATGATTGCAAAAAAAGAGACAATTAATTCGACTTTTATTGGGTGATCCAATTTCGATAATTCTATTTTTAGGTAATAGCTGGTGCATCAAAAACACCTACATACACATGTAGCTTCACGCTGTATCCCGCATATAGGAGGGTAGGTAGAGGGAATCTAGTGTTAAGACATTCCATTGCTCACTTTCCGCCGAATTGAGGCATTGCGTGCCTTTTGCCTTGATACCAAACCCAGGAAATGAAAAATTCCATTTCCTGGAGTGGGAATCGAACCCACAACCTGTCGCGTTTACAGTCGCACGCTTGTGGCTCTGCGCCACGATAGGCATGATGACAGTGCTTTTGATGCGGTCCCATTTAAATTTAGTTAGCATCCGACGTGCAGTTTTTGAGTTATTCGTAAGACTGCACTTATATCCTTTTCTTTGAAGTCGGTTATCATTATATATAAAAATTTTAACTAATTTCCTCATTCTTGTAGAAAGAAAGGAACAATTGTTAACTCCTTTAACATGCTCGTACGTAAGTTTTAAAATAGAGAAAGAATTTACAATTATTTATTTTAGTTTCCGCCAGCGCTGTACAGTTTGACGCTAAGTCGGTAAGGAAACATCGACCGACTTCAATCCTGCTTCAAATGTATTGTAGTATAGAGTATTGTTTTTATTCTTGTTATAAAAAGTAGCTTTAGGCTTTACCCCGCATAGCAGGGTAGTCAGGGAGACCCTAGTGTCAAGACACTCCGTTCACCGCTTTCTGTCTAGATTCGAGATTGCGCTTTAAATCAAACTCAACGCGGCGCTTACCAGAAGAGAAATAAAAGTAAATGAATCATAATTATTTCTCCACAAAAGGAATCGAACTCACAATCAATTGTGTCTACAGTCAGACGCAGTTCCACTAAACCACGATGGTCTCATTTTTTATTATTATTATTTTACTTCAAATAATGTAATATTGAGTTCAAATTTAGGGTTATGCTTATACTTATACTATACTATAGTAAAAAAAGTCGATCTGCCCATTGCATGTATATCAAACGCTTGTGTTACTCAGTGACTGACAGATAATGCACAGGCGAAACTACTGCACATAGAAGGTTCTTTGAGGGGTGTAGGGGAACACTAAGAGAGGATTCTTCGTAATTCCTATGAAAACGGGAAAAATATTGATCTTAGGTTTAGATTTTCCTATTATTTCCTATTATTCAAGGCCGGCAACGCATCCACAACTCGTCTGGCATTGTAGATGTCCATGAGATGTTTGGTGGTTCTTTTTCTCATTTGCCACCTTTTAACAATAAAAAAATAGATTTTATAGTCCACATAAACGAAGTAGTGTATATACCTAGTAGAAAACAAGACACTGCCAGTTTTAATTCGGGATGTTTCTAGAGGCTTAACGTCAATGTATTGGAAGGAAAATAAAATTGTAAGGCTAGTTAAGATAGTTTTACAGATACTTTGGTTCGTTGAGATTTTATTAAAGAAGTGATTTTGTATTCGTCTTTTGTTAACTATTGTTAGTTAATTTTGTGTTTAAACACTGCATTCTATATTTTTCATTGGAATTGAGACATTACGGGATGAGTGATGGAACTCAACGCCGCGCTTCGTCTTTCCAGAGTGGAGAATTCCCCGAGCGGGAATTGATCTCCCAACCAATTGCTTACAGTCAGACGCTGTATCACTGCGCCACAATAGCCTCAAGTTTAATATATAAATTACCTATTTGATGGAACTTTTAGAATAATAATCAAAATTTCAATACCAAAAAAATCCGATTTTAAAGAAAATCCACTAACAAGTACAATTATTACGAATAACTCAAAAACTCATCTGATCTTAACTAAATTTAAATGGTACCATATCAAAACCACTATCCTAGCTATAGCTAGCCTATCATATAAAAATATATCATCAAAACCGATTTACACAGTAAAAATTATGCAGTAATACTCAAAAAAACGGTCGAATTGGTAACCTCTTCTTTTTTCAAAGTCTGCTAAAAACAAAAATCTGTATAGACGTAACAGACAAATAATTAAACAATTCCACAATAAAAAAAAACAAAGATTTTTTATAATAAAGTTATATATTTCGAACTGAACTGAGTTCCAGTTGTAGTTCGCGAACTAACTCGTCTGTTGATAAGTTCCGACCGCGGATGTAACCTCGCTTAAATATTGGCCGAAAGTTAGATTTTTGGTGCCGCCTGAGTTTTGCTTCGTAACAGATTTCTATTAATATTTAAAGTTTTATTATAATTTATTAGTATTTATTATTAACTTCACGCTGTATCCCGGATATAGCAGGGTAGGCAGAGGGAACCTGAGAACCTAGTGGTAAGACACTCCGTAGTTTTACAACAATTCCGTTCCCCACTTTCCGCCGAATTGAGGCATTGGGTGGGTAAGTGGTTACCAAACCCAGGAAATGAAAAATTCCATTTCCTGAATTGGGAATCGAATCTACAACCCGTCGCGTTTACAGTCGCACGCCTGTGCCTCTGCGCCACGACAGGTGTTATTTAGATTTATAGGTATTTATTATTGAGGTCATCGTGGCGCAGTGGACAGTGTTTGACTGTAAACGCGATCGATTGTTGGTTCAATTACCACTCGGGGGAACGATTATATTTAAATTGTATTCATTTCCTCGCTCTAAGAAGACAAAACGCGACGTTAAGTTCCGCCAAACAATACATAATGTCTCGAATTCTCTCAGAAAAGTGGAGAATTGATTCCAAATAAATGAAAGAAATATTTTATCACTAAGTTCTTACGAGTACCAAAAAAAACATGGGAAACGTCAGAAGCTGTCAGAAGTATAAATGTAAAAAAGGAGCTTCCTAGCAGGGTAGAAGAACAAATAAGACACTCCAATCTTTACATTCTGCCCAATTTTCGAGACATTACCAATTAGGTGACGATCAAAACCATAATCATTACGGTTACAGACAAACACTGTACCATTCAGCTATAATACAGTTAAAGTTAACTTACAGTTAAAAAGTATTTTAAAAATATGTTTATTTACACGTAAACATTAAATAGCACAAAAGAACTAACTATTAAGATTTTATCAAAAAAATAATCGATTTAAAGTATATTTTTTACGAATAATATAAGAACTACTTGTCCAATCTTAGCTAAATTTAAATGACTGATAACTATATTAGAAGCACTAACTATCATATAAAAAATGAATCATCAAGGTTAGTTCAGCCAGTAAAAGTTATACGGTAACACACATAAAAAATACATTCAAATTGAGAACCTTTTTTAAAATCGCTTAAAAATGATAAAAATGAAACGTTCACACATTTTTTGCATCCGAATGCACAGCAATTTTGCCATGAAAATTCATAGATGCCCGTTCCACAAGAATCGGCCGAACATCGGCCAGAACAAAGGCGGCACTTCCGCCCCTCTGAGACCGGAAATTGCACTCAAATACATTTTACACCCCCCGCGAAGCTACCTGCTAACGAGTCTTTGTTAACCGTGACACGAGAACTGATTGTTCGATTCATCACGTCATTACTGAATGGGTCAGTTAATTGGGTGAAAATGATTACTTCACGCTACCTTGTCAATTGGCAAGTGGTTCTCGAGTGAGAAGCA